>JARCZZ010004122.1:0-39537 GCA_030323915.1 Brotogeris chrysoptera | reverse complement strand
AAACTTGCTGAGGGCGCACTCAATCCCACTGTCCATGTCACCGACAAAGATGTTGAACAAGACCGGTCCCAACACTGTTCCCTGAAGGACGCCGCTTGTTACTGGTCTCCAGCTGGACATTGAGCCATTGACCACAACTCTTTGTATGCGGCCATCCAGCCAGTTCTTTATCCACTGAGTGGTCCATCTGTCAAATTGATGTCTCTCCAACTTAGAGACAACATTTTGACAGACCCGTGTATATGACTCTCAAGAATCTAACTCTTTTTATAAGGAGGGAATCTGAAAGCCTGAAGCTTCACAGGAGAACTTCTTTCTCTAGGGGTTGTTTCCCAATGCAGAAAGCACCACAGAACAAAACAAAGCAAAAAAGAAATTACATGCTAATTCAAATGTTGTTTCACTTTTGGAGATACAAAATATTTAAGAATATCTTTGGCTGAAACTTTTTAACACTTCTGCTAGTACTTTTTCAAACTACCTTTTGTTTTGATGCCTTTTCATGTATCCCAACTAAAAGTTACTTCTAGCTCATGCCCTGCTCTAAGGCAAATGACAGATACAAAGTATGCTGCTGGGATTTGGTGCTCACTAGAGGGAGACACATACAAATAATTCTCCTTAGTGAGGTCAGTTTAAAAATCAGGTTGAAGTGCATCATGAAGGTATTCAAAATGAAGCTGCCATGAGCAGATACTGTTGCTTGCCCTGCTAAATGACCTCAAGAATTAACTGGCAAAGACTGGAGCAGGAAAAAACCTGTACACTATACTCCTGCCTCTTTCACTTGGATGGAAAAATGTAGCAATTCAACAGTTGCAGGTGTACTGTATTGTAGGCTTTAGAAATTAAAGTGCCCATGGTGCTTCTAGTACTTTGTTGAATGATGAATACTTGGAAGCATTACCAACCCAGAGGTGGAAGGGTGGCAGAAACTACAGGAATAAAAGGTTCCTGTAAGTGGTACAAAAAATCAGCCTCCATATAAAAGTTTGGCTTTACTAGTGCTCCCACCAAAAGAGGAGCAGTGAAATTAATGGTTTCCATCTTAGTTTGCCTTTCTGGGTGGCTGTTCAGTATGTAGCAGCCAGCCGAGCAGCACTTGTGACCCCTGAGCCCAGTCCCAGTGTTTGCATTGCTACTGATCTTCTTAATGAGTAGAGGAGGGAAGGAAGGTGCAGAGAGGGGAGTTGGGTCTGAAGCTGAAGGGTAATAGAGGTATTTTATAGGAACTAGGTCACAGGGGCACATGCTTACCGGCTAGCTGTGCTGTGTCAGGGTTGAGTAACTAAATAATTACAGTATCAATATGCTTTGGTGATGCCACTTTGAAAGAGAAGGTTTTTTTCTTCCTTTTTTGTCACTGTTTACAGAAAGCTAAAGACTTTTTTTTTCATGTGCTGTTTTTATGAAGACTAATGTGGCTGTTAGTAAAGCAGCGTGTCCCATACTGTAAGTAGGAATTGGCAGTTTAACCTGAAATTGACATTCCCTACTTCTTGTACTGTATTGAATTAGCCACCAAGAGAGGTCAAAATGAACTGTGTCTTTCTGGTGGTTTGGTCTTTCTGTTGGTTTTGTGTCATAAGAGTAGAGTTATTAACAAAGACTCATTTTTCAGACTGTGGTTTGTCTTCTAAGCATCACAGGTACAGGCTTTCAAGTGGCTTGAATAAAAAGGTTCACTACTGTCGCTTTTTGCTCTGTTCAGAGGGCAGTTTTGCTGGGCTATTACTTTACTAAAAGATTAAAAAAGCATTCTTTTCTGAAAACTCCAAGTGACCTTTTGTGTCTGTCTTTTTAGTTCTATCCTTGGTTTTGTATTTGGGAATTATTAGGAAATAATTTAAATTCTTTAGATACATCTGGTCCTGGATAAATGGCCTCATCAACTGTTGAAATATTCCTTATGACTTCACTGGATATTTGGCTTATGGCCAACTTCAGTCTTCTACAGACATGCATTTAATTTGAATGTTATCTCATTTTGACTGATTTCCACCAGTATTTTTATAGTTTACAACACTTCCAGCGGCAAGATGCGGGCTCTTTCTTGTGTTTTGGCTTTTGTTTTGTTTTGGTTTTTTAAGGAAAGATAAGATGTGCTTAACTCTGTGTGTCTTAGGGGCAGTGGCCAGTACAGAAGTGAAGCAGAAACTTCAGGAGTTCCTGTTGAGTAAATCGGCAACAAAAGACTGTCCAGCAAATGGGAAGAATCATTCCATGAGCCGCCACCCCAAGCTCTGGTACACGTATGTTCAGTATTAAGCTGTTTCCTTGCCTCATTGAGGTATCTGTTAAAACTTGCCACAGTACTTCTCCTGCAGGGGTATTGAGAGTCTGCCTTTAGAACAAAATAGAAGTTCAACCAAGAGGTTAGCAAAAAGCTAGAAGTGTAATATTTCTTCTTGAACTGAAGAGTACTCAGTGTTCAGGCATGAGAACTATACAGAACAAGATGCTGTCAGAAACTTACATTAACTTTTTATTTCAGCTGCTTCTTCTCTTGATGCTATTGCAAATTTTACAACTATACCTGTCATTTTTCCTAGTCTCTTCATTTTTTTGCAGTTAGAACAGCTTGTGTTTGATTTACTTGGATTTTGAATCAATCGCATAACTTGTTCCTTCTGAAGAGATGCTGCTTTTCAGTGAAGTGATTTGAATGGTGTAACTTACAAGGATTTGAGAAGAAGTAACTTGACTTTTCTTACTGAAATGGATTTTAGAATGCAAACCTGCTTATTCTTATGATGCCTTGGCCTTGATAAGTATCTGCTTAGACCATTGAAACAAGTGATTTTTTTGAATCCTGGAATGGGCCCATTAACATAGAATCATAGAATCACAGAATAGTTGGGGTTGGAAACTACCTTAAGATCATCTAGCTCCAACCCCCAACATTTGAAGAGTTTACAGGTTTTTACAACAGACGCATAAGTCAATCCAACAAAATTAACTTACTGTATTTCTGAAAGACTTCAATGTTACACCTGAGTTGATCTTCAGTAGGACAACCAGAAATACATATGGTATGCTAGATTTCCATCTTGTACTTTTTAACAGGAATTACTGAAGGTCTGCTCTTGGAGTTTCCATTGTGAGCTAATCAGAGCATTTTGATAACATGATTTAATATATAGTTACATTGTTTCTGGTGGAGATACACTATTTTTGGTTCCCAAATAATGTGTAAAATGTACTTGAGTACATAAGATTTCTGGATTAGTAATCT
This sequence comes from Brotogeris chrysoptera, assembly GCA_030323915.1. NCBI lineage: Eukaryota > Metazoa > Chordata > Aves > Psittaciformes > Psittacidae > Brotogeris > Brotogeris chrysoptera. The sequence goes on along the minus strand of JARCZZ010004122.1, from coordinate 36,302 downwards.
AAGCTTAGTTCTCGAGTCTTCAGATGAGTGAGAGCAAAAAGTTCTGCAGAGGGTGTCTTCTGCTACACTAGGGAATGTAGAACTTCTCATGGTAGTGCTCCTTTTGACGGTGTCACAGTATTGATTAACCTCACTACACTGGGAAGATAGGGAGAGACTCTGTAAAAGGCCAAGTAAAATTATGTTTAGATAAACACAAAGCTTAAAATTTTCCCTCACTGGCCAAATGATGCAATTTCTTTGCAACTTGCAGTTTCCGTGTTCAGAAAGATCTGCCCACACTGTTTCTTTCATCCAGCAGTCATCAGAAAGCACTCTGCAGCTTGGAACCCTTCTGCTGATGTGAGTGCTACGTGCTGCAGAGCGGTGTGCTCACAAAACTTACAAACTGAACTTACATGCAAGGTTTTATCTGTCTTGTCCACTAAATAGTTTGCTTTTTTATTTTCAGCAGATAAGAAGAACTCAGTATTTCTGCTTAGTTTTATACAAGCCCTCCTGCCCTGAAAATCCCCCAGATTTTGATAGAAGAGGCTTGGATCAATGTGTATCTATTTGTATGTGATAAACAAGACGTAAATGGCTTTTGCTGAGCCCCAGCTGGTTCATATTAAAATGCAAGAGTCTAAAATGGTCAATTCCCCAAACTGGTGACAGATCCTGTCTGTAGGTCAACATTACTCTTATCCTATGTGACTGTTATGAGTGAAAAAAACCACGTTCTTGGGAATCCCGAGGAGTTCCATAACTTACTGTAAAAGTGAAATTGGTTACATGAGCCTGTGGTTTGTGCACACTTAGATGAACAAGAACATAAACACAGCTGAGAAATGTGTACGACATGTGTAGATAGTTACTGCTGGTCACCTCAGTGACTGCTAATTTGTGACCTCTCTGTGTCTGCTGCAGGGCTGCCCACCATACCTCACTGGATCAAAGCTCTCCACCCCTGAGCGGGGCCTCACCACCATACAAATACACTTTACCAGGAGCACAGGATGCCAAGGATGATTTTCCTCTTCGTAAAACGGGTGAGTTAGTGTAGTTTATTTGAGCCCCTTACCCAGCAATTCTCCTGCCCTTTACTTTAACCAGGCTGATCATCAGCAAGACATGTATCATAGTCCACAAAGCCTGTTCAGGATGATGCTATGGGTAAGTTCACGGATCCTGACTGACTGCATCTTTACAAGGTGAAGACCAGCTGGTAAGCTGGTATCAGGAGTTGGTGTTTCCCAATGCTAATGCAAGCTTCAGTCCTGATAGTTTCTAAACAGACCATAATTTCATGGGTGTTTTATGGCATTATTTTGTTTGTTTCAGTATTACTTCTAGTTCTCTCTGTTTTGCATGGTAGGTGCAATATCTGTCTTCAGGTGGTGTACTTCCTTTAGAGAATGTTTTTCACAACATTTTCAGGGGAATTCATGGAAAGGAGGACTTGGATTAATATTGTATCTTGTATCATTGGTTGTCAAAGTTGCATATGTGCATACACAGGCATGCACACTTTTTTGTGTGCTTTTTACACATAGAAATACATAATACTGTGCAAGAATGTTTTCATTTAAGTGTTTCAGAGGATTTGGCAACTGAACTTTTTGTCTTGACAGGTGAGCTGTAGTCTTGACTTTTTCTGCACAATAAAGAAAGCTAGAAGGATGGTGGTGGAGTCTATGTGGCTGTTGCCTCAAGTCCTTGGTGCACTGACTAGTATCCAGGAATGCAGGGAGACACTAAGAAGAGGGGAGAAAAAAAAAAGAAAAGAAAACATTAGATTGCTTATTGCATGAGTCTGCTGTTGAGTGATACAGTTACATTCAGAGAGAAGGTCTGACCCCGTACTGTGCTAACAGTCTTTGAATGATATTTAGCCACTGGGAGACTGAAAACTAACTGCAAAACTGGTACTGACTTGAAAAGAAGTGGCATTTGGAACCAGCATACATTCAGAAAGAAAATCCAGTCTGTATCTAATACTTTGGGGCAGACTCTAAGCTCATATAATATCCCCAAATATTTTCAAAGGAATGAAAGCATGAAAAGCAAAATGCTGATTTATTCTAGCTGAATTACTTTTTGTACAATATGGTGGCAATATAACAAGATTCTCTAAAATCTTGTTTGGGCTGTTCAGCCACAATAAGCCCTTATGTGGTTCTCCGCTTAATACCACCATACAACATATATTTTCTGTGCCAATAGAATACACATTTTCATTTTTAAAACGAAAGGACACACTCGACATCTTCTAAATTCTATAAATTCATCTACATGTTTTTGTAATGCAAGTTTTAATTTTTCTTCCATGTTTGTGTATCTTCAATGTTATGATTGGTATTTATGATGTGTCAGACTGTTGATCTGTAAAACAAAACATTTTCAAACATTGTAACAGTAAAGTTCTCGTGCAGCTGCTAATACTTTTATATCTCTGTGGGGGTTTCAAAATATTCCTTAATTCAATTCCCATTGTCTGCATAAGAGGACTATAATATAATTAAATCCAGATGTTTTCTATATGTTATTCCAAATATTTGGGCATGCAATGCATCAGTTCCAAAATTGAACAGAGGTCATGATGACTCTCTGAAAAGATATCTACAGAATAAATAGACAAATACTAATATAATCATTAGCATAAACATTTCTATGACATTTACATAGTGATTCTGATAAGCATATATAAATGAAGTACACAGCATGTTGTATCTTAACAAGGGAGTATATTTGATAGCTCTCCACATCCATGAAAATAGCAACTGTTAAATATCCTGTTTACACGTCCAGTTTCTATGTATACTGGAGTTGTTTAATTCCAGCCTTCAGCAACACCCCACAAAGGTTGCAATGATTGTTCATCAGGTTGAGAGTAAAAGCAACAGGAACCAGATCAACACAAGTCAAATGACCCTAAACTGATCTGGGTGGTTATAGGGCCATCCTCCAGGCAGAGGGGACATTGTGGAGCCTGTGGCATCCTCATGGGACCTTACAAGACAAAGATGTCCCACGAGCACTCATGTATATAGACAGGCTATAAGCCTGCAGAAATCTGACCTTTGCCATGAGGGGTGAACCTCTTTTCCTTTCCTTTAGGCTATGAATGCTTATTGCCACTGGCTCCTGGTAAACCCTCTGTGTTGCTGAACCTGCATGAAGTCAGCAATTCATATGAAAGCAGACCTCACATTCCTTTCAGTCTTAAAAAAGGAATACCTGTTGTGGATTTTAATCACAGATTTGTTTTGCTTCTCAATTTTACTTTTCATATTCATAATATAGCATGCAGATCTATCTTTCTCTTCTCCAACTTCAATATAATGCTGTTGGAAGGTAATTCTGATTTAATTGGTTCTTCTAATATCAGATTCAATGGGCAGCAAAGCTGAATGATTCTCTCCTGACATCCTAATGTGTTTTTCAGCGCTAAGAGGACCCTGACTCTCGCTTGCTCGCTTTCTTGTTCAGTAATCTATTCAACCTTTGCTTAATTAGTCTTAAAGTATGCATCTCCTTAGTCATCTTTTCAAAATAAATTCAGAGAGGTTGTACTAAAGCAGAAGATATTCCTTGCAGCTTTTACTCTTCTAGCATTTAGATTGTTGGGATACATAGATAGGGAAAGATACATAATACATAACTGGGGAAAGGCTTAAGAGTCTTGCTCTTTCTATATTTGCAGTTAGGTAACAGAGTTAACACCCAGAAGCAGTGATGGTTGTTACTCAGTAACTCTCTTAGCTGTGTGGATTATTCCTTTATGTGCAAGATGCAGCAGAATTTGTTGGCAGTGGGCTACACGCAGCTCAGTTTCATGGAGGATTGGGACTGTCCTAGGGGCTAGAGGCCAGGATATGCAGCTCTTTGCGCAGCTGCATTCAGATGCTCTGTGTTGACAGACTTTCAAAAGAGCAGAGCAAGGGGAGCTGTTGCTTCATTGGATAGATAAATATACCATAAGGAGAAGCTACACATCTGTAGCTAAGAGCAGAATTTAGCCTAAAGAGCTTAAGATCAGATTTTTAAAATGCCCACAACTTTCACCATGGATACCAGTCATAACTTGTGTTTTCTGCAAAGCACCCAAAAGCATGAGCAGCACACGGATCATTAACTTTCAATGAGACTAATGTGTCTGAATTACCCAGAGATGTTTGAAAATTCCTTCCTATTACTGAACACTTTGGAAATTCATACTGACTGTTGTAAGAGCTGGGATGGGAGCTGTGTGCTTCTGAAGAGCTGATCATTTAGTACAGGGAACTTTTGAGTGTTCAATTCCATCATTCTATGCCTATTAGTCAGGAAAAATCTTATATGCTTGATGGGGTTTCTATAAAATTAACAAAAGTGGAACAAGCAACAGGGGTTTGATAAGGTGTAAATTCTTTCCAAAAAAAGGTTTTGGTTTTTGTTTGGCTTTTTTTTTTTTTTTTTTTTTACCTTGTGGAAATACATGCAGAAATTTTGGCAGACGGCCATGATATATGCATTTTCTTCAATCTGCAACGTTTCCTTTTCTGTGTGCAAGTGTTGATGCAAACCAGCCGAAGCCAGTAAATTCCCATAAAGGTTAGCTCTCTAACCAAAGCTGCATGCTTTTCTCAAATGTTGCTATAGGTGGAATTTATGTATTTTGCCTTTTGAGTTTTGCCTTTTATTGGAAGAAATTCCCGGGGACATCATCATATGAAGTATAAGATGTTGTGGGTTTTTTTACCTGAGTTTAGCACAATCGTGGCAGAATGGGAATGTCAGTCACTATCTATTACTATGTTTTTTTTGGGTTCATGCCAGTTGAATCTTTCCTTGCTGGTGAAGTTGTAAACTTACAGCTTCCCTTCTGCTTAGAGATCTGAAGATCACTCACAACAGTACTGTTTCAGAAAACGTTTGCATCTCGCTTTCCAAAAATTGGAAGCATGTTGAATAGAAATATAGCTTGTTGTTTGGGTTTTTTTAATAGCAAATAGCACAAGGTTCTTGCTTGGAGGGGGGAAATTGTGTAATTTCATATAGGAAAAAAGAGGAGATGAAGGATTGCTTAATATTGTGATGAAAGAGAGGAAGAATGCTGTTCTGCACAGTCATAAAGATCACTCTGTAAAAACCATAGTATGTTAACCTGATTAGGCAGTAGAATGCAGCATAGCTCTGGTGTGATGAGAGTGAAAGATAATTGAATGAGAACTCAGAAGATGTAATTAAAAAGAAATAATAATTAGAATATTTCCTTACCATTCTTTCTGTACTTAGTGACACTGTTACTGGAGCAGTTGAAACTGAGAAGAAAAACAGGTTGTGTGTGAAAGTTTTTCTTCCTTTCCTTTTTGTGCCACCAAAATCCATTTCTGTTTGCATTTTCTAGGAAAACGCTCTCCTGTGAAGTAACAGTATATGAAAAAGCTGGATTTGTTTTGGTCTTCAGTAAAAATAATAAAAAAAAGGCTTAGAGGACTGCAAATCCTCAATTACCGTATCTGCCAAAATGAAGAAGTCAAGCTCAGTAGAGAGAAGCGTTATTTTTCTCCAAGTTTATGAGTGAGCACAATAAATGGCAGAGACACTGTTTATTGAAGCAGGGAAACAAAGCAAACATGATCCAGTTCTTCTCATTCTGTCCCATTTTTCCGAGGTGCTAAAATATTCCTCCCTTTCAGAGTCCTTGTTTTACTGGGTTAATGAACAGTCTTGACAAATTTGGACTAGGACATGTGCCCAAAGGAGGACACCAGTGTTTACTTAACACAGTGAGAAGGAACAACAAAAAAAGGTGTCCTGATTCCCAGCCCTTCTTTTTCTTGACTTCTCTTCCCATTAATCACCAGACATTTTTAGCCTTCCTAAATTTACTATCAGTAACGTGAGAAGGCATAATGAGTAGTAAGAGGTTTTGGAGAAGAAACTTTCACTTGCAATTGAAGAGTGAATCTGAAGCAAACTGTTGTTAACAGCTTTTTCCGGATTCATGTAATGAACAAGCCAAAACAGAGTTCAGCCCCTGGGAGCCAGCAGCTCTAAAGAAATGTAATACCATTGTAGCTACTGTGCTGGGCTGCAGTCATCTCAGATCTGTCAGGGTTCTGCAGCCTCCTAAGCTGGGGGTGAAGAGGGATGTCCTGTCACTCTAATTTAGCTCCAGTTAGAGGAGAAGTATTTTGAGATAGCTTAAAACTAAAAAAAAAAAAAAAAAGAGAAAATGAATGTTAGGGGCAGGCTTAATGACACTGTCAGAGAGAAAAGAACTTGCGTAGGTATACTTTGATATCATGAAAGCAGCCAGTCTCCACAAAGATTCAACTGGAGTCATCACCAGGATGACTTCATCGTCATAGAGTTCCCTGCAGAGCCAGGTTGTTCCTCTAGTATGTTTTATTTAAGGCTTACTTTTAACTGCAGGAAGCGAAGATGTTACGTGAGGGTGATTCTTACTCATTTTCAAGATGACCTGGATATGAAGTTTCTTCACTGTATTTCTGTTTTAGAAAAAATGCTACTACCTGTATACATATCACTTTCTGTCTTGCTAGTAATTACTCTGCTGTGCTAGATACTGAACCTTCTTGATGGCTAGACTAATTATACAGTCTTGGTCTAAATACTGTCTTCTCCTTCTACAACCCAACACATAGCCAAAATTTAATTACAAAGTTCTGCTTTATGTTGGCTACATAAAGAATTTTCTTATACAAACTGTGTATGTTTTCAGAAAGGTTATATAAATTGCCATTAACAAGTAGCATGTGTAACTTTTTGATAAGCAGGTCATCAGATACTAGGCACCTTTTTGACTTTTAAACCTAAAGGAAACAGTTTAAATAAGGAGCAGAGAGCAGTCCTAAAATCTAAAGCATTATAAGAGCATAATGTCCGAAAATGAAGTGGAATGGTTTTAATGGGCATTTCAAAGTCTATTCACTACGGATAAATAAGTTAAAAATATTGCATAAAAAATCTGAGACTCTTTGAAGCCAGTAGAAACTGTCCTGCTTGATTTCAGTGGGACTAAGATTTTTCTTCCACTGTATTAGGGCAGGGGCAGTTGAAAACTCTTAGGAAAGTAAACAAGAACATCTAAAAGAGGGCAAAAAGAGAAACAGAGAAGTGAAAAGTGGAAATCACATGGTGTTGGATCATCCAAAATAGAAAATGTTAGTTAGTAAAGATTGCATTTCTCCAAACCCCTGCAAAACATAGTTTCACTGAAAAATCTCTTCAAACCCACAACTCAAATTAAGGGGTTTAGCTGCCAAATAGCATGTTCTGGCTAAAACTAAGTAAGTATTACAGAGCCATTCATGAACAACAGCATAAGCTTTGTACTTTGCTTTTGATTTTCTCATGGGAAAGTAATATAAATGAGAGTGATACCTCCCTGTTGGCTTTAACTGTTAGAAATGCAAAGCATGCTGAAATTGTACATAATTCTCTTCCAAAGGAAAGGAAATAGCATTTCAATGGTTTTCCTCAGTGTCTCGTTGAGTTATGGTGGTGCACAATTATTCCTGTTAAATTACTCTGCCAGATGGAAGGTTACATTGTATATTTAGCTAATTAAGTTGTAGGGGACTGGAATTATATCCCAGAGCATAAAAAACCTATCTAAAAGTGAACTTGTTTTAATTCAGTTTCCTTGTGAGGGTGCAGTGTCAATGTCTAATTAAGACTTTAAACAGGTGGGGGTTTTCTCCTCACTTAGCTCAACACGGGGAGATCCTTTCACACAGTCATCCCTGCCTATAGAAATTAGACAAACAGGTTTTTAAAGTCCAGGCAACTTTGGTCCAGTTTCATCTTTGTTTGTCTTCAGTGGAGCTGAAGTGTCTTCCTACTCTTGAGCTGAAGTTGGCCCATAGTTCTCATCTTTTAGGAAAGCAAAATACACTGTGTTTTAGTTGCTTTTGTTTTCTTGACATCCTGTACTCTTGCGTTGCCTTTGGACAAGTCTAAAGAGTATACTTCAGCAATCTAGACCTGTCCATGTCTCATCTGCTGATCACATTGATGCCCTGTTAAACTGGGAGAGAAGGTGATGGTGTCTCATCATAAATTTCTAAAGGTTGGTGAAATATTACATTATACTTGTTGCCTGAATTATCACTGCTGGACATTTTCCTAGATTAAAATATGTGGGATTTAATCCCCCTATTAACTGATTCCTTCTTGTATGGGACTTGGGGAGCAACATAATCATGAACATGATTATTCTGTAAAAATAAATCACGTATGTAAGGGTCAGATGGTGACCCTGCGTCTTGACTTTTGGGGTTAGGGGATTATCTCTGGCACTTCTTCAGTGAAGAAAATATTTTTTCATGCGCAAAATTAGTGATTCAATGGATGTTAGAGGAGAATTTAGGCTGAAGAGTGGGATTTACTATATTTGCAGAAAGCATGTTATTATATTCCCATCAGTTCTTCCTGGCTAGAATTGACTGGTGTATATGGCCAGAAGCGGAGGTGGGAATAACCAGTAGAGACCTAACCAGAAGGACTGCCAGTCATGCATATCTAAATTTGGTTATTACTATTCAAATGAGGGATGTCTTCTATTAAATGGCCCATTTCACCTTCTTTCTTCTTTATACCTCCTGAGAATTAATATGTGATTTGGCTCCCATAAGATGAAAATTTATTTTAAAATATCCTTGTTCTTTGGCTCTATGTTTCAAGACAGTATAGTATTATTTTCTTTTTAATCCCCTTTGTATTATTGGAAAAGAATATTAGTTTACATGGAATAAGATTAAGATGAACATAGCATAGCAATGATAGTCATGGTTTCAGCAGACTTGACATGTAATGAGGATTTAAGAGGCTCGGTGAGATCATGGCTCATTGAAGCCGCGATATAGCCCAGTGGTGCAGATGCAAGGAGCTGCTGGTTTTGTGCTAAAGGAATAGAAATTAAGAATTGTATCAAGAATCCTGTTCTTTTGCCTCACAGATTACATGCAGAACAAATACCAACAGGAAATGTGTTGAACTGATCAACTTTTCATTAAAAATATAAGGATCTTTAATTCTGGCTAAATGCAAGCAATACACTAATTCCTACATCTGATTCAATAAATTATTCCTAGAAAGGTAGTGCCTGTTTGCATAGATAATAAACCAGAAATTTTACATTTCATACAGACTGCAGTGAATAACAAAGAGAACTTAGATATTTAAAACAGCTTCAGGGAATATTTAATTTTTGAACCTTCTTTAGGAAATCACTGAAAATTTGCTAATCTTGTTATATAGGCTTCTTTAGCCTGCAGAGAGCTGAAGGGCTATGAGATCCCCTCTAATCTAATTAGCTCTTTTACCATGTGTTTCACTAAACCTGTTTTTTTATTTAGGGAATGAATATTTACCTTAGTCTGTATAAATAAAGCATTCTACCTTTAACAAAAGTAAAATAAAGCAAAGTACTAAAGGGTTTCACATATGACCAGCAGTCCCCTCAAAGCGAATGGTTGTATAGGAAACAGTTTCAGTGTATGCTGAAAACACATTAGATGGTGCAAGCCAGAAAAACAAAGTGTCTCCATCCTGTGTTGCTGTATCTGGTGCTCCCGCCTTGTTGGGACCACCCAGTGGTCAGGTCCATGTAGTTTTTGGAAAAGCTTTAGAAGGCATGTATAAATAGCTTTCAGTATCATGAATCTAATTTAAAACTCTTTCACAAATGGCATTTTTAATCACCAGAATTTAGAAATCATTGAACCTACAGAATTTTACTATATGCTGGTATCTTCCAGTCTGTCAAGCAGTGGGGAGGATATCCATATGTTCATTGTCCAGTATTGTTTTGTACAGGGATGTGGTCTTCTGCAGCAAATGTCAGTCATGTATGAAAACAGAAACCACTGCTCATCTGGCACATTCCTAATGTATTCAGCTATGGGAAGGTGGCTGAAACTGTGTGGCTGCCTACAGGAAGCCAGAGCAGAAGTCAGAAACGCCATGCAGAGCAGAGACTATTTACATGTCTGCAAGAGCCATCTGTAGCAGTGGAAAGGCTGAGACCATCAGGTCTCTCAGGGCAAACTCATTCACAGCTCTCCAGAAAACACTGAGGAAGCTGGAAGCATATTTGGTCCGTGTCCAGTGTTCTCTGCCTCTCTAGCGTTCTGCCTGCCTTTGGTTGTATTCACAGTTCTGGTGAGGAAGCCCAGATTTTCTTCTCATCCTTTCTTATGATACCTAAGGGCATCTTATGCTATTCATTCAGCCTACATCACTGAGGGTGAAACCGGGAAGTTTCTCCCTAGCCCATCCCCTCAGACTAGCTACTGAGGAACCTTAGATGTGCCTCTTTTGGCTATTTTTATTGATGCAGTAAGTATAATGTGAGGTTTGACATCTTGATTTCCAGGTCCTGGCATGGCATAGGCTGCAGGCTGCTTTGTTATTTATACATATCACCACAGTGACTGGGAGCCCACAGCATGGACCAGAACCTTGTTCTATGCAATAGAGCCAATGAAATGAGAATCTCCTCGCAGTATGTTTTCTCCCATTGTGCTCGTCCTGCTTCAAGTGAAATCACGACAGAGATCTCAAAGTTTACTCATTATCCACATTCAGTATCTTCTTGAAAATTCCCAGTTGCCACAGTACTAGAAAAACTTGACAAAGGATAAGCCACTGGTATTACTGGTGGCAATACCATCATTATGCTAACCAGTACCATCTCATTATTTTCTCTTGTACCTCTGATGGTCTGTATCCGTACATCATGTCTTTGTTCTATAACTTAGACTCAAGCTATCTTTGGCATGTACTGTTTTGGTTGTACGTTGTAAAGCACATGATGCTTATCTGTGCATGGGTCTCTAGTTACAATAGTGTTAAAAATAACTATGTGGTGTGAGAAAAGAAGGATTCCTTGACTATGTATTCCTTTATTGATACTTGTTAGATATAAGGTGGAAAAAACCCAATTAATTACTCATGCATGGAGTATAGCATAGACTGTAATCAAGTCAATGTAATATGTGACACTTCACGGCTTAAAAAACAAACAAACAAACCAGCTAAGGAAATAGAAAGTAACAGTGAAGATTTACTTCTAGTTCATGAAGTCTTTGTTTCTTAATTGTTTCTATTGACTTATTTATGTTAAAGAAGTCCAAGTTATTGTTTCAAAATGATCCTAGTGATAACAGATGGTGCCATATGCATTAGGGAATAGTTTATTTCTCAAGTAAAATCTGAATTTTGCCACTGTTGCTCATGCTGTTGTTGAAATCTTTGTAGCCAAATTTAGCATCATTTACCTCAACTGGCCCACAGCTTTTCTGAGCCAGCCTGCCAGTGGGGAAAAGGAAATGCTTTCAGTTTAGAGCCTTTCAAAGTCTGGACAAAAGCTCACTTTCTGTCAGGTTTCCTATATATGGCTTTAGGCTCGAGATGAGGACCTGCTCACTATGCACCCTATCCCACCCCCCATTTCCTGCCTGGGTTCATTAAATGCTGATTTGAAGTTGGCACACACTGTTCTGATACAAAAGTAGTACTGTGTTCCAGGAACCATCAAAAAGTAGTGCATTATTATCTTTTACATTCCCTTCATGTGTATGTCCACTCCCCATGCACAGAATGGATTTTTAGCCCTTCTCCTTAAACATCTCTGTGTGCTTAATAAAAAGAAGCAGTGAAACAAAGCCCTATCAAAAAAAAAGCCCCTAAGCTCATTTGGGAGCAATCTGCCCCCAGGCTGTATTCTTTAATGCTAGTATCTGTATATTGGTAATATTAAACAAAGTGGAGTATAGCACGTAATGACTTCACCAAATCATTTTTCTATCTCTAATGTTTGTGTTTCAGTGTCATGTTTCTCAGGGAGAATAGTTTTCTTTCATCTGAGCAATGATGGCAATTGTGATGAAATGAATGTGTACCTTTATAGAAGCCTATATATTTTCCATTTTTAATAGTACACGTACTTCTTTCCTCCTATATGAAATTGCCATCAAAGGTGAGAAAAATCATTGAAATGCTGTCTTTCTTCTTCATCTAGAACCAAAATTCTCAGTTCTGTAGAGATAATTACAAATCGCGCCAAGGATGTCACAGGCAACCAATCCTTGGGTTACCTGTGATACCTTCTGTTGTTGTTTAATACTTTCTGTATCTTTCATACCTGTTTCCTGCTTACAGTCATGTAAAGGGTAATACCAGTTCATTTTTGCCAGCACTTAAAAAAGAATAAGTCAGGTAATAACAATAAGACTAAATAAGCCATATTACTGCAACATCTCATTATTCCAAATTATGCTTCAGTTGCATAAACAGAGTCATTTTCAGGTTAGCTTTTCCTGAAATCCACTCAAGTGAATCATTTAAGTGGGTTCAACTGAATCTCATTAAGATTGGTGACATGGGCTTTAATGGCCTTCAGAAACAAATAGCTGTATCTTTTTGGGGTTTTTGCAGCAAGCACTCTCAAATAGTATATTTTCCCTTTCTGCAAGTGGGAACTGATTACTGCTTGTTCCAAAGAGCTAAATGTAGTAGAAGTGCAAGGAGTTGTAGAAGGAGGCAGGGCTAAAAGTGACCAATTAGACCGATATCAGATCTATACTGGTTCTTAGCAGGATTTTAGATGAATGGCCCTCCCAGCCAGCCTGTTGCCATGAGGGTGTGAAGTCCTGTTTAACTTATCTGCTGTGCTCCTGGCCACTTGCTATTGGTTTTCTCTTGTCTCTGGCATTCTTGCTCAATAGTCAGATGGTTCAGTCTGCTATACTTGCAGGCATCTAACCCAGCAAACCCCACCTCATTCAGCACCTCCAGCACTTCAGAGAAGCACTCTTTCCTTTCCTCAGAAAGGGGAGATACAGGATGTATCTTGTATGGGGTAGAATTAATCTGGTTTTGAATACTGGTCCCCAGTGGGTTAGTTGCTTCGTGTACAGAAATTCAGCCATGTGCAGACTCTTGCTGAATCAGTGTCTTGGTTAATGATTGAATCACCACATAAAGTGATAGACTACGTGAAGGTCTTGTCAGTGATTTTGTAGTATTAATGGAGAAAAAAGGGATAACTCTTAGGGGTTTGTATCTGCATGAGGAAGCTACTCTGCAGCAAGCTGATGAGTAAAGCTTTAGCTTCAGAAGTTACTTGGCACTGGCACTCCATGTGGCACCTCTTTTTCCACATGGAGTATGCCTTTGGTTGATGAACATAGTCAGCCTTGGCAGTGGATTAAGTTAAGCAAAGGTGCTAATAATGCAGAGCAGAAATACTTACAGGGGTGACTAATGCAAAACAGTTATTTTGAGCATTATTCCTCTACAGACCGCTTCTAAGAAACACTAGTTAAAGTATTGAACCAAAAACTCATTTGAAACGTAAGGCAGATTAATTATAACAATTCGTCTTTCTAAGTGCCTTGCAAATACTAGGGGAACAGTTTAATTAAAAAAATAAAGTTTGAAAAATATATTTTCATTTTTTGCTCACTTATTTGAATTTAAGACTTGGAGCATTAAAATAATTTCAAAATAATCTCATATGACCTTTGGGGCAGTCTGTGTGTATATATGTGGATTTGCAGTTATAATTTTAATCTACAGCTCCTCCTTTAAAGATAAAAATATTTAATTTTGCCTTTTTAACTCTCAGGGGAGACGTGGCAATTATAGATGTGTTCTTACTGCCTTCATGTAGCAGTGCACTGAAGCACATAGGATTGCTGCTGTGATCCATACCTGTTGCAGCCACCAGTGATTCTGCTTCACCTTCGGTCAGGATGAGGTGCAGTGACCTCATCAGTCACACACCTCAGCCACAGATAGGTGTGAAGAAACCACTTTCCACTTCTGCATTTTGTCCATTGGAGCATACATCCTCAAATTCGTTAGGTTTATATTTTTAGTGCACTGAAACCTGAATTCTTACTGCCAGCCATCGAGTCCTATTTGGTACCATGTCAGGAACTGGCAACGTCTCATTGGACGCATTCAAGAAAACAAGTATTTGAAGCAAACACTCTTCAAATGTTGGCTTTGGTTTTTATTGGAAGGTTTATTTTATAATTTAAAAACTATTCTCCATGCCTTTTTCATTTCAAAATCAATTATTTCCTTCTCAGATGGCTCATAAATTCAGACACTGACATCAAAGTGTGCTTTCTCTGCTTATATGATCGATTCAAATGCAAAATATGATGAGAATGTAGTAAAAATAGAAAGGCAATCACTGTAACTGAGCATGAAACATTTAAATAGAATAGGAGCATTTCTCCAGTGAGTGTTGCAGACAATTTCTGTCACAGTAGTCTGTCACAGATGCAGAAGTATTCTCCTAAATTTTAAGAGTATGGAGTAGTATCAATCAAAATAACTGCAAGTGCAAAAGCGGCGAGTACACCTTTTCTTCCAAATATTGTTGTACTTGGTGAGACTTTTGGTGAAAGCATGTAATGTAATCTTAGCCCATTGTTGTATTTTATGTTTTCAACTTCATAACAGTGTCTTAGCAAAGAGGCTACTCTATCGCTAGAACCATGAGTCTTAACAGTGTTAGTGATAACAAATTTCTTGTTAATATTTTTATTATTAAAGATATCTAGTGTTGTGCTAGGCTCTGTATCTTGGTCTGAAATGTACTCAAGGCACTTGGAAGGGAGCACTTGCCAAGACCGGTGCAGTCTGTGACAAAGGCTGGTGCATGACTGCAAGTGCTACAGGTTACAGCAGCACTCTGACAGAGGTGCAGCCCATTTGCTCTCGAGCGAGCATTTCTAACATCGTCATCTCTGAGGAAACAAGTGGTGCAGCAGGAAAGAGATGTGCAATATTACATTTTGGGCTGGGACTGGAATTAGAAGTGTTCAATTGAATTCCTGCCCCAAAGTGACAAAGAATAAAATGCTGAAATGAATGATTTCATTTATTTTGTTTTTCTGCTAACTCTGGCTCCTTGTTTGGGGCTGGGCTTATGCCTATGCATAAGAGAGAGGACTAGTCCCAGTTTCCAGCTCTCTCTATTTTGAGATACTGCTTAGCCAAGCCTCAGTTCCAGAAAGGGAAACATAAACAACTTCTATTCTGCAATTATCTTTCACTAGCTTTTACCAGTCTGTTTGATAGAGGGTTTACTTAGACAAACAGATAAATGAGTATATGAAACATTTGATCATGCTAAAAATATCACAAAATAAGAAGCACAGCAGAGCTTCATCTTTGGCCTTTGGATGAAAAGATATTGTCCTTTTAGAAAACAAAGGTGGAACTTTCCCAAGGTGCATTAAACATAATCCTGGGTTTTCTGGGAATCGGTCCTACTTCTTCATTTTCAGAGTGTATATTTTTCTGTGTAAATGTACTTAGGACACTGTCATAAATCTAGTTATTTGGTGTGTTACTCAGAAAACATTGAAGTTCTGGGCTTAAAATTGCTGACCAAGAAATGTTCTGCCAGCAAGGCTTGTTATAATTTATATTTCTAAGAGCAATCAAGAGGCAGGAATGGAGGCTTCTCTCTATTTCTGTCACCAGACCATAATCCAATTATAAGGTTCCAAGTTCTAAGCTGTATTTCTATCCAAGTTTTCACCTACATGAGAGATAAAAATGATGTAGAATAAAAGTTGCATTCATCTCTAGTTAATACTTATGAAATTAGCAATAATTAATGGGTAACTTCAAAGTTGAAATGGGATGAGAAAAATATTGGGATCTGAAGCTTTTTAGCTCTCTTCCTTTCTTTCCTAGCCTCCAGTCAAATATGGAGTTGTATGAGGACCAGCAGGGTGGCTGGGGAGAATGGGTGGTAAAATCAGATTAGAGAATGTCAGTGGCAGCTGACCCAAAGCAGTAAGTTGATTTGTAATCATTTACTCTCTTCATTTCCAGCTTCAGAGCCCAATTTGAAGGTACGTTCAAGGTTGAAACAAAAGGTGACAGAAAGAAGAAGCAGTCCTCTACTCAGGAGGAAGGATGGAAACGTCGGTTCATTCAAGAAACGACTCTTTGAGGTGACAGGTAATTAAGAATTGAGAAATTCTCTATCAGCTGCAAGTGCTCATGGGACAGTAGTGGTATTTTGGAATTGAAACCGTTCGCTAAAGAAAAGGTTATGTCTTTTTTTTTTCTCTGCTGTGAAAAAAATAAAAGAATGGTTGTGTATGAATAACTTGTGATCTACAGCTTCCTACCATTTACTAAAAAGTATTGCACATTTGAAAACCATACTTTCAAACCAACTTGGAAAACAGTACCTTACAGTAGCAAGTACAAGAACAAATAAACGGTAGATTGTTGGTAGCAAGGGACATTAAAGGAGAAAACAAGATTAGCCTCTTCCCTTAACTTGCATCTTCTGTACGTGGACGACATTTTGGGTCTTGCATCTTCGACTTCCCATCTCCCATGGAAACTCCAGATGCTAATAGGAGGCATAAAAATACTGTCTGCTGTTAGTTAATCAAGGGCGTTTGGAATCCTATATTTGGCCCTATCCCTCTAGTTTCTCTTGTTTGAAAAATGTCAAGTTTAGTCGTTTTCAATAGAAGGGCTCACTAAGTTTTTTGAGAAGAGTTGAAAAGTTTAAATATTCAATGACATATTGTTCATCATGGCAGATAGTAGGTATTCTTAGCAATTCAAAAGGAACTTTTAGCGTGTAAGAGTACAGAATTATGCATATGGGTGGCATTAAAAGGGGAAAAAAGGCAAAGTAAAAATCTGTCATCAAGTAGTATTAATTTTCAATATTTTTCCTGCCCTTGAACTTAAAAAGTGACAGGGTGGGTGAACCGTGGATGCTAAGGCTTTCTCTCACATGTTTGATACTGGATAGTGGTAATTTTTTACATATATATTTTGCAGAGTTGCACCCAATTTCCTTAACAGCTATAGTCCTCTCATTTTTAGTCCTTAGGATTAATATGCTGCCAAAGCCTTACTGGTAAATTTGAAAGAAAAGAGTATTTACAGTGTTTGGTCTGATTCTGGCATTTCTTGCTTTGACTCTGCATCTTTGGTAGCTTCATGGCTTGTTCAAGTGGTGTTACGGTCAGGCTATAAAGTTTATGTAACCAGCCGTTACTAGTCTGTCAGACATGTATCTGAATTCACTTGGCATATCAGAATTATGTCATTCGCGTTTGTGTCCGCATACATGGAATTCTCATGACAACTTTCCACAGTATGTCATGTGTGGAACTCTGACATGGATGTGAATGTAAGTGTGAAAGCAACTGAATAAGATAATTTCCCTATACATTATTTCCAGATTAGGATTTTTTACAGCTAGTTTATTATTTCAATTTGCTGAAACTCTTGCAAGAGTCTTGATCTCCACTTCCTTAGTTTTAGCTGATTTCTGCATATTTTGTACGCTCACAAGGTATAAAATGAAACACTTATCCCAGGAGGTTTATTCTGCAGCCATTGAAAGAGCAGAATCCTGAATATAAATATGTCCTCTTCCTAGCTCTGACAATAATTTGAAGCCTTACAGATTGCTGTTATCTTTATTGGTACCAGCCATATGACATTTTGCACCTTTCACAATCAAAATTTCCCTGATCAGACATTTCTGGTTGAAGCCTTTTCCTCCTTCTTTTTTTTATTTTTTTTTTTAATTCTTTTAACTGAAAAAAGCCCTTTATTTAGATGCCTAACCGTACAGAAAGTGCTATTGTCATTTCTAAAACTGAAAAGAAAGAATAAGTAAGTTTGCGTTTCTTCTGTGAAAACTAGTGATAATATGATGCAGGAGTTTCACCTGACAATTAGTATAGCTGCATATGAATTCACTTCAGTAAACTGAAGTCAGCTCTAGTACAAAAAAGTAGCAGGTCCAAGAAACAGCTAGGCAATCTTCTGGTAATTTCAGACACAGTCGGAATATATTTTTGCATGTAAACTGAGGCAGAAAGAGTGAAGAAGCAAAGAAGTATCTATAGAGGATTTTCTGCCACATTTAGATACTAATTATTTGCACTTCTTAAGTGCTTTAATTTGAAAGCTATTCCATTGAAATAGGCTTACTTTACTAATGCTGCACTGTTCCATCTTTAACCTTGTTAACTGTTTCCATTACATAAATTTAATTGATATCGGAATAGGATTGCAATAACTCAATACAACAGCATACAACAAAATCATCCTCTCCCCCTTTATCTTAGACGGAACTCAGGAAATTTTAAATCAGGATAACATACAGCCTTTCAAATGCTGTTTCAAGATTTTTTGTATGCTGTAACTATTCCTTCATATTTGTGCCAAAGATGTAGTGAAAGTAGTATATATTTTGCAAGTATTACTTGTGTATGTAATGATTAGTCCACAATGGCCTCATCCACTTTTTAAAAAGAAAGGGGATAGCAGTAGACCTCATGAATTGATGACATGTTATCGTGACCTTTGCAAGCCTGCTATCTCTGTCATTTTGATCTCTTACAGAGGCAGGATTCTTTGCAACTAAAAGGAAAATACTTTCTATTCTTTTTACTCATTACAAGTTCTATGCCTGTATCTCTTCCTGATATTGAGTACTATACCATCTTTGTGGGAAAAATAAATAGTAAATTCTTCCTTTATGAATCAGACAGATCAGAAGAGGAAAGACCAAGGGTATCTTTCCTTGTTAGCTCTGTAAAAGAAAAAAACAAAAGAAATGGAAGATGAATTAGAAATCTTTAACGTAAGTAAATAGATTCTTTTCAAGAGACAAAAAACTCCAAACCTGTGCCATTGAAGTATACAATTAATCAAGTGTTCCTTTCCTAGTGTGAAATTCAGGTATGCTTAATCTCTTTTTCAGAATCCTCAGTCAGTAGCAGCTCCCCTGGATCAGGTCCTAGTTCCCCGAGCAATGGTCCCACCAGCAGTATAACAGAAAATGAAAATTCAGTTTTGCCATCTAATATTCAAGCTGAGGTAAGACTCTTTATTTGGTATAGATAATTTCTCAGGTTTCTAGACTGGAGACATTTGAAACTTCAATTTGATCATGCTCACTAGCAGAGTAATTGCAGAAGTTATAATTATCAGGGATACCATGACACTGCAGGCTGACATCAGATTATGTTGTATACAAGATACATCTTCATAAATGAGATGCATGTTCAAGAGGCTGGCATATATGATATGCATGTTCAGGAGGCTGGCATATATGAGATGCAAGTTCAGGATACTCTTCAGGAAGAAAATTGCAAACAAAGGCTGCAGCAATGCTACTGGAAGAGGGAGAGTGAGCTGTGGAAGGAACTTGGAGGCATCTGTTGCTGAACATTATCTTTTGGGATAATGTGAAGAGGTGCACGTGTTGAGCACTGATGATGCACTTTCACATGCAAAATGATGATTTAGGCATTGGTGACCCTGACCCATACAAGTTAAGGTGGTCCCAGGTTCAGATGGATTCTGAAGTAGATTTGCTTAATTACAGTATTGGAGTTAGATGACTAAATCCTTTTTCATATCTGCCTTTTATTTTACTGTACCTCGGTATCCTTATCAGGGCCAGTACTGACATGCCAGGAGTCTTGGATACTTGTTTTTGTGAAGTAAGATTGTACATGGAAGGAATCTGAACTACTCCATATTCTGTTTCATACATATGTGCCTATCACAACAGGAATGCAGATGGTAAATCAATTGTGATAAACCTCATTTAGCATAGATGACATGCCTAAGTCAATGATTTCTGTGGCAATATTTTAAAGGGACAGTAAACACAACTAAGAATCAAATTCCACAATATTCTATATTCATATACTTACAGGAATTTCTGCTTTGGTGGCAAAGTTTGTAGTAATTGTTGGTTTATACAATGTATGTTAGTAAAATTGCATTAGAAAATGTGATTTAATAGAGTTATAGCTAATGGAGCAATTTCTCCAGGTCAGTGGTAGGACATCACCTCAAAAAAACCTGGAATGGGCAGTTCAACCTCCAGCAGTGACTTTTCTCCATAATGAATTAATTGTGTGTGTGAACTATGATCCAGGGGGCAGGTGGGTGACCTCTGCACACTGATTAGTAGCCACTCTCTGGCCCTTAACCAAAAAGGAAAAAAAACTGCATTGATGGCTAACATGTGGTCTTGCCTCTTAGCCCCCTGTATGTGATTGCAAAGAAATTTAAATGATGCAGAGTAAGATCTACCATTTGGATTAGATAGGATCCTAGTTCAATGGAGGTAAATGGTATATTTTAGTATTGGGAATGCTTTAGATAGAAGTTTGCAATATGTGGGTGTTGGTGCTCTATTAAACAGGAAATCTTGTCCAACTGGATTGCTTATTGACTCGAAGATATGGCAAAATGCAAAGGGAATAACATCTCAGACTGATGTACGGTGCTTGTTAGTTTGCATGTTGCAGTTTCTGGACATTTTTCCATAGTGTGGAACCACCATCAGAAATGCATACAATCTGGTCAGGCTAATAATCTCTCTTTGGGGAGATTTGGAAGTAGCAACCATCAGCATTATATTCTGTTTGTCAGTAGAACACCACATTGCATGTAATTTGCCATTACTGTGCCAGACATCAGAAGTTACAGTCCCACCATGCAATCACAGATACTCAAATGAGCCTAAAAAGTTCCTGCAGAAGTTGAGCTCTACATGCTGGCATTGGTCACTTAGCTTGCTGGAAGTGTGCTAAGAAGCTGAAACTACAGAGTTCTATTTCTGGATCCAGTGGGGGATTTCTTTACCTCTCTGGTTACTTGACTCTTAATACTGTCATGCTGTGGCCTCAAATATTTTTCCATAAATCTCAGTACATTTTCATTTCAGTGGAATTTTCTTTGGTAGTTTAACATGAGCCAAACTCCTGCGTATCTCCT
Source organism: Brotogeris chrysoptera (assembly GCA_030323915.1). Lineage (NCBI taxonomy): Eukaryota > Metazoa > Chordata > Aves > Psittaciformes > Psittacidae > Brotogeris > Brotogeris chrysoptera. The sequence goes on along the minus strand of JARCZZ010004122.1, from coordinate 15,494 downwards.
TTCTAGTTTTAGCATTAGCTGCCAGCTCTCAAAGGCTATATATCTAATCAATTTTTCATCAGATGCACCAAGTATAGAAGTTTCTAATAAGAGGATAAGTGTTCCAAAATCACCCAAAATATCACTTGGTTTGCTGTAATCCTGCATGACTCACTTTGCTGTTGTTCCATAATTGTTGTTGTGGCATTTGCAGTAAGTGTTGTGCTCATATGTGAGTGGGTGGATAGCTGTGGTTTTCATGGCAGCAAATAAAACACTTTTTGCTGGGGGAAAACAGGTTGCTATGACAGAGGGCCATTTACCAGTAAAACATGAGTCAATACCATAAATGATTACGCTCTAGTGCATGGACAGAATTAGAGCATTATCAGCAATGAAACAGATTTTTAAAGTATTTTTGCCGTATCCATTTGAATAGTGAGACTTTTAAGTGGTTTGCCCTCCAGAGCAGACAGTCTGGTGGGCAGACATTTACATTTTTTTTGAATGAAAAAAGGTGCACTGCAAATGCTACATTTTTGCAGATAATCTTGTACTATCACGGTTCCCTTAATGGTACTTTCAGTGCCATTTGTTAAAACATTGGTCTCATTATATGAAACTTAAAAGTTAAGCTTCAGATTTTAATTGCACCTTATAAATAAAATGCTGTTTTTATTAGGCCCGGTTGTCTCCAGTATCATCAAGGTTCACCGCAGTAGCTATTTGTCTCTTGCAGCATACCGTACACTTAGAGGTCACCTGCTGTGCTGGGGCTAAATCTTACGTGCATGAGAAATGCAAGCAGGATTGAGCCTCCGCACAGCACGTCCCTGGAGTTCAGAGGGACAACCTGCCTTAGTCATGTGAAATGATTAATTTTAGATACTCATGGCCTGGTCAAAAGCCACTGGAGGCAAAGGAAAGTTTCCAGTTGGTGTAAGCGGGCTTCAGATAATTTTCTTTTTTTTCAGTTGTGCTTTGGAGAGCAGCATTTCCTAGAATATCACCTGATTATACAGGAGATAAAAATGACATGCATGGCAGATAAACGCATACTTGATTTGTGCAGCCCCACAGCACTATGTTTCTAATACTCAGCTCCTTGAAGTAATCTTTGCAAGTAGCCAGTGGGAAAAATGTGTAGGTTTCTGACCAGCTGAGGTTTGCTTCAAGTGTATGTGAAGAGAATTTTATTAATTAAAAGTCCACAATACCCCAAAAGACTTAAGAGTGTAATTGTAAGCATTCAAAGCTATGACAACCTTACTGTAACTCCGTAACTGAGAACTATGACATTTCCTCTTCCTCTTATGTATAAATGTACATATAAACATGCACACCTGAAATAGGTGTTTCTGCTTCTCAGAAGGTTCCAGTATAGCACAACAGAAGTACAATAACTAATCGTAATTACTTGATGACCATAATGCACTGCTACATTTAGTTATTGTATTCTATTTTAAGAAAAGGGTAACTGTTGACAGACTGTTTTAAGGGTCAGGAAGCAGGATCCACATACGGAGTGAGTGAGCATATAGAGGAGCAAGTCGGGCAAGTTGCTCTTTGATTTAGGTGCCAGTCCAAACAATCAAGTCTGCATGTGGGATGAGGACCGTAGCTCAGCCGTTGTGTTGCCAAATGACGCTGCTGGCAACTCCACCTTTTGCCACCATTTCAAGATATTCCCAACTGTGTAAAAAGAGAAGCGGCTGCTGGGGTTAAGCAGTTCTGCCTCAGCAGATGCAGGACCCTGATTTATGCACTTGGGCTACTGAGCTTATTTTGAGAGATGAGGTTTAACTTATGCTTAGGCTAATATTACCTGAAAATATTTTTTTTAATAGTTATCAAAATTGAAATGACTTATTATTGGCAATTTTAGAAATTGGATAAAATGTTCTTACTAATAAACTTCTGTTTTCAACATTAAACTCCTATGATTCTGCCTGATTAAACAATTGTGCCTGACCTTGATGTGGGAATATGTTTTCCTGCTATACACCCAGTCACTGTTATGTTTGTTAATTCAGATCTTAGAAGGTAATAGTGACATACTGAAAACCAAAAGGGAAACATGCATTTTGAAGCGGCTTTGTACAGATGCTGCAGTTGCTACAAATTTGATTATATTCTAGGAGACATACAAGCTTCTGCAGTGTCTTTTTGCAGTTAAATCTTTGTAATCTCCCTCAATAATATCTCCATAGTCTTGAAGTGGTTTTATTCATGGTCAAAGGGGGATGTTATCAAGGCAAGATACTGTTAGCCAGGAATTAATATAATATACAAGTGAAGCTTCTTTGTTTTGTGCGCTATCTGTTGACATTCCCTAGGTACCAAAAGAAAATTACAGAAATAGACTTCTACTGTTATCGTCTCAATGATAGGTCATATCCAAACAAACTGTATGAGGAAGGTTATGTTTTGGAATAACATCCTGTGTTTTTGTGCTTAACCACTTTTCATTTATGGTCTGAAGTTGCATTGTATTAGCACAGAGTATTTTACAGAGTTAATTGATATTGCAGGTTTGTCCAGGGGAAAATCTACAGCTCCCCACAACATGCTTGACAAGTTATTATATTTACTTTAGTCAAAGCCCGAGTGTGCAGTATCCCTCTTGGAGGTGGTCTATTATTGGAGTCCCATATGCTTTTTGTTTGGGAAGAAAGCAGTCACTGTGTCATACTGTTACACAGGGTATTCTTTTTCAAGGATGTTGTTCCCTTGGGGACCATATCATGCCAGAGTTCCTAAGTCTAATAAGACCTTTGTAGCTCTTATTGTGTTAAAGTTCTGGGAGGGAAGCAAGAGTTAAACAGAAAATGTAATTCAAGCAACTATACTAGACCACATGTTGAAAAACATGACTGTTCAAGCAGAAAGGCAAAGGCTTCAAAAAGATTCCTGTTGTGGTAATGTAACTTTTTATGTTTCTTCCCAATGAATATAGAATGGAAAGACAGAGGGTGATCTTTGTAGAATGTCTGGTTTTACTTGACAGTAATTAAAAATACATCAGCAATTCCATGTCCTTGAAAATTATATCACAAAGCTTCAAAAGAAGTGTTAAAGATTTTAATTTGGAGGGAATTAGGAAGGCTATGAGGGGTATCCCACCATCGGAGAATGGTAGGATGCTGGTTTTGTATGCACGCATAGAGAGAGGGAGACAGTACATTTTTTAAATGGCAGATGTGGCAATCTGCGTTACTTTCTACCCCAGATTCCCATGTCAATGGATGTAAATATTGTGCCTGAAATTTCCCCATATAGTAGTCTGGGTAAGAAAATACGTGGACTAGGTAGAAACATTTCGTACCTCACAACAAAATTTATAATGACCACAGTAAAGTTATAATACGTGCACATATGTGACACCTTTCGTTCTGCTAGATATGCTCCTTAATTCGTTGGCTAAATTCCCCACTGAGTTTTTAGTAGTGAAAGTGCAGGTGATGAGAAAAACTGCTGTTTAGCTGATGAGATGCTGGTGAGAACAGGTCTAGGAATCTCCAAGATTTCATTTGTTGCATGGAAACTTGATTTACTAACCAAGGAATAATCCATGACTATATCAGTTGCTTTCTTAAGAAAAGAAATATCAACAGCCATTTCACAGGGATACTTTTCCTTACCTGCCACCCCATGGAGATGCAAACCAACGCGTGATACATAACTGGCTTTCTATGCAGCAGAGTAACAAGGATGAAGTAGCCAAGATAAAAAAAGTTGGAGATGATACTTCAGTTGGTTTTCCTCTTTATTCCAGCATCTGGTTTCACAGCAACGTCTGTTGATACAGGATGAATCAGTGAACTTGCTGAGTTTGTACACATCCCCTTCTTTGCCCAACATTACCTTGGGACTTCCAGCAGTGCAACCTCAAATCAGTGTAAGTGACCAGCCTCAAGCCTTGTGTCTGTTTTTGCTTCCAGAAAATCTGCTTTCTGACTATTCTTATTTTTTTTTTATTTTAGCATTTTGGAACGTAAGCAATTCACAGTAGGAACCAAACTTTTCTTTGCATTGTGCAATGTCTGAACATTTAAGGGCTCATCTTAAAAGCAGTATTAATTCTTAATCGCAAATAAGTGCTAGTGAGGAGCTTACCTTAAGTACAGGCCACATGCGTTGCATTTATGGCTGCAAATCAGATTACAGATTTCAGACATGGTGAGAAGTATATGAGGAGATAATTTACTATAAAAGTTCAAATATATGATTGCCCCTACTTGCTAGAGTATAGCACCTGTAACTTCTTATGAGATTCCAGTAGCAATCTCATGTGGGATGGAGCATAGCAGGGAAGAATTTAATATTCCTGCAGCTAGGTTTGTTATTTGAGTTGTGTGCCATCAATCAGATAAATAAAATCAGTGATATGTGAACAACACTTAGTATTTTAATAACAAGTTCTATTCATGTGCCCTTTGCTTAGTCTGCAGCAATTTAATGTGATATGTATGAAAACACAGACATGGTATGTATGGATATCCATGCTGATGGATAAGGATCTTTAGATCTAGACCAAGTTACAGTAAACTATATTTGAAATCTGAGGTTCAGAGGAGTATGTGAAAATTTTTGCATCTGGTCAAAACTTCCATTTTTTGATTTCTAGCAAAAATGGTAAAGCATTGATAGAAGTTATATGATTGTTCTATGCAATGGAGTATAAATTCTGAAGATATTTTGACCAGTTAAATTGCGTAGAAAGTAAATTGGTAACTTCTATATAAATACGAGAGCTGCAAGTACAGCTTTCCATGGTGCAAAAAAAATGAAATCTATACAGTCCACTGTGGATTATAGCAAGTACTACTTAATTTCTGTGCTTGAATGTAGTTTCAAGTAAAAGTTTCCTATTATTTTATGGCTTTTTCAATACATTTCCTGTTCTCACTCGTAATATATTGCTGCAATACCATATTTTAACATCAGATATAGAACTTTGAAAAGACAGTTGCACAAGCTTTAAATCAGTTCTCTAGAAGCTTTTCAGGAGATTTTTATAAGCAAATTATTGTTTTTAAGGGATGGAAAAACTGAACTGACCATGAAAAGTAGTGCTTACTTTTCCAGACGATATCATCAAAAATTTAGCTATTTCACAAAAAGTATAACTAGCTTCAAAGTAATTTTTATGACATTAAAATCAAAATGAAAATATGTTTCATTTGCTGACTCAAATCATATGAGCTTTTGATTTGGCCAGCTAGCACCAAATATTACTTTTGGCATTAGGAAAAACAAAGGAGTTGATTTATGCAAGTAATGTTTATTTCTGTTACCAAAACAAGCAGTTGCAAATTGAATGTAAAGTTTACTTTGGTGTTTGTTTGTCAGAGAAGGGTGGTAACAGTGTGAAGTGAGCATACACCCAAAAAATATTAGTGAAAAGCTTGGTTTGCCTTATTAGAATTTGTGGAATTTAGATTGTTAGATACTGGTTTTACCATAACATACTATAAGTGGTTATCTGCAACCCACAACATGCTTATATCTGTTAGGTTATTAGTCTTGCTGTAAAAATTGTTATTCTGCTTTAGCTGCTTTTTTAAGATATATATATTTTTTTAACTAGACAAAAAAACCCAAAAATATATAAAGTACGTTTGCAATGCTGAAGGGCTAAAACTTCCAAAAGCTTTAAATTCAATAACTGTGCAATTTCTAAGGGCACTTCAAAATGCCACACACATGCAACAGCTCTTGATGGTTCTGTAGATGAGAGTTTAACTCTACAAATTTACTTTGCAAAGGGTAAAACTTACATTTGTGCTGTCCTTCAGGGAGTCAGGGAGTGCTCCAGGAAAAGTAATAGCTTCCCACTGCTTCAGGTAATTATTTTGTTTTGCTAATTGGCTTGCTGTCTGATGGAAGGTTATGTGAAAAAACAAGCTTTGCCTCATCCAAACTCAATGGAAACTATTTCCTCTGATTCCCTGTTTTCCTGTGCAGGAGGCTGTGGGAAGGTCTTCAGGAATTTTAAGGATAGATCCTGTCTTTTCATTAATAATGTTCTAACTAGTAGCTCCTTATGCTTTGGCTTTTACTACTGATTTTTTCCAAGTGGTTTCATTGCCCAGTTTCTCAGTGTTGAATTTAACTTGCATGTTCTTCCTCCCTTTTCATCTCACAGTCACAGTGTAAGATAGGGATGTTAACCTTTTCCTCTGTTTGTATTCATAAAGTATGACATAAGACCATCTAATCGAGCAGAGATAAACATGGTCAGGTCTATGAAAAGCAGTTAACAGTGCTCTTGTTCTTTGACAGGCTTCATCGTCATTCAAAGAAAAGCAGAAGGGGGAGACCCAGTCACTCAGACAAGGAGTGGCCTTGGCTGGACAGTATGGGGGGAGCATTCCTGCATCCTCAACTCATCCTCACGTTGCTTTGGAGGGAAAGCCAAATAGCAGCCACCAGGCTCTCTTGCAGCATCTGTTACTAAAAGAACAAATGAGACAGCAAAAACTTCTTGTGACTGGTAATGATCAAGGCTACAACACAATAATAGCCTAAGATGTTTTTAATGACATTTGTATTCACATTAGATGTGATAATACAGATATTATACATCCTAACCATTGGGAAAAGTGGAAGGGTGGGAGAAAAAAGGGCAACATCTTTGCTTTCGCCCATAGTGATTCTGCTGCAGTGTGTTAGCCTGAAAGAATTCAGTGATCACAGGAGAAAGAAAATGATTAGTTCACCACATTCTTTTGTAGCTGCTGAACTTCCCAGCATGGTGAGGCACGTGGTACACATCCCACTGCATCAGTGCTGATGCTAAGTTCTGCAATATACTCCCCTCTTCTCACTGAAAGCTCTCTCCTATTAGAACTATGTTGTTTTTCACACTGGAGTGAAATGTCCCTGTTTTGCAGGAGCGGTTCCTCTTCATCCACAGTCTCCTTTAGCAGCAAAGGAGAGAGTCTCACCTGGTATACGAGCTGCCCACAGACTGCCTCGTCACAGGCCACTGAATCGAACCCAGTCAGCCCCTCTTCCTCAGAGTACTTTGGCCCAGCTGGTTATCCAGCAGCAACATCAACAATTTTTGGAGAAGCAGAAACAGTACCAGCAGCAGATCCACATGAATAAGGTGAGTCCCCAAAGTAAGGAATTTCCAGTGAATGTGAAGGTTGAAAACTGATAAGGAAGTTCAGGCATTGGTGCCATGTGGTTGTGGACAGTAGACAGGTTCTTGCACGGTTATCTTGTTTATGAATAATTGGTATATACATTTGTATAGATCTTCATTTTCAACTTCTGAAATATGCTACAAAGGTAATTTTCATTCTTGACATCAGCAAGAACACAATTCAACAAAATAGTGTTTAGAGCATCTTATAGGTTTAAATTACAGGTGGTTTCCTGTTGAGTGGTAAGCGATGCCTTAAAGATTACTAAATTTCTATCCAACTTTTTTATGTGCGCTTTTGAGTTTCAGCAGTTATTCCTTTCAGCTGCCTTTGAATTGTATTTTAAGCTTCCTCATTGTGGACTATTATGTGCAGTAAGTATATAACACATCTAAATACAAACAGCTGATTAAATTTATCTTTTTTATAGGCTTTTATCAAACCAACTTTTTCTCTGTAAGTCAATTAGTAACATGAAAGTTTGTTATCTATATGGTGCTATAAATTTCCCATATAAGGAGAAAGAGAAGAATGTGCTATTGTTAACATCAGATACAGAGTTAAATTGTGCCCCTCTTTCCCTGCAGGCTAACACCTTATTATGGGGAGGAAGAGGGTAGAATAAAAGGGACCATGCATTAATAAACAAAGAGCAGCAGAATCTAAATAGCTTTATGAGAAGCTAATGCTTCTACAACATATGTGATGCTGTTCCCTGCTCTAAAATGAAGATATGCAATTAATTAAATGCTTTCATCTAGAGAATGTTTTTCTGCACTTATTACATAGCTTTCCAAAAGTTATTTGCTGGAGCTCCACTAGTAATTCAGATATATTAATTATTCATCTTCAGTTATCTTCTTTTATTTGAGGGTTACTTAATAACTACATATAAGAGGCAATGGTAAAGAAGAAAGATTAAAAACAGCGTTCAGCCCTAGTACCTAAGAAAAAAGAAAAAAAATCAATTCACCTTCCTGGGTGAACTTCCCGGGGGGACTGATTCTTTGGAATCTAGTAAGAATTCCCAACTAAATTAGAAACAAACCTAGAGTTTAAGTACATAGTTTGTACAGTGGTTTGGTTATTAAATCTTGTCTTAATTAGGAAAAATGAAGACCAGAAAACTTCAAAGTTCAGAGCTGATCCTTGCATGTTAACCCCTCTCAGCTTGGGTGTTTTGATTACTCAACTAGGACTCCAGTTGGCTTTTCTTTGAGTATGCATTCCATATGTTTAATCAAGATGGCATATGCATATCTCATAGCCTCAGGTTTTGAAAATATTTCACCTGCCCTCAATTGTCTGAAGAGAAAAGAATTTTTACCAGTAAAGTAAATCCCAGTCTTTGTGCTGTTTGTGTGTATTTGCCACAAACCAATCAGTTCATGCATTCCTCAAAAAGCAAAGAACCCCACTGACATGTTTTTGCTAGATAATATGCTTTTTGACACAAATTCTACTAAAGCATTTGGGGATATTTACTTTGCCATATAGGTACATTTACCCTGAACATGAAAATTAAACTTGAGTCGCATAAACATATTCCTAGTCACACAAGACTAGGAATGCATTGCACCTCACAAGAGATAGGCTGGCCAAGGAAGTAAAAAGGCTGCAGTTGGTTTGGGATAATGCTTGTTTCAGTAAATTTTCTTTTCCCCAAGTTAAAGTGTAATGAAAATGTATGTTAAGAAGCATGACTCCCTCTCATACTTGAAATACACTTTCAGTTTCACATGGTTATGTGTAATAAAGAGATAAAACAATTCCTTCTTGTAAAACGTAGTGAGCAGATTTTTATTCTCTACAGTATAGGCTATACACATATGCAGATAGTAGTAATTTAAATTTATCCTTAATAGCTTCTCAGTTTCCTTTATCCCTATTCCCAGAGCAGCTAGCCTTCACCAGGAGCACAGCAACTCATCAGAGCAGCAAACACTTAAAGAGGAATAGGATCATGGTACAGCCACAGAAGCAGTGGGTTATCAGAGGATGAGGGTGGTTTATCAGACTTTACAGTTTGCAGCATTTAGTTTCTTCTACAGCACCTTTCTCAGAATAACTAACTGTTCTGATGAATAGCACTGAAAAATTACAGTGTTCTAATTGTGTATCTGTCCTCTGCAAGTATACAGAAAGCCAGGGGGCTTTATTACATACTTAAAAAGGAAACCTGATTTTTAAAACCTGGAATTTAAGGGTAGCCCATAGACAAGAGAGTGGGAATAGATCAAATCATTGAGTAGCTTTTAAGTACTAAATTTAAAGGTATATTCTTTAACTCTTTAACTTAAAGGTTCAGACTGAACACCTGTGCCTACATAAGGTTTCTGAAGTCCTATAGCATGGTGGAATATACCTTGTTTGATCTTAAAACTAGCCTCTATTCACAGTTGAAGTTATTTGTTCATTATGTAATTTGCATGGCTTTACAATTGAACTTAAATCTGCAAAGCAGAGTTATTTGAACCTTAAAACAGTAGATATTCTAGACCATGTAGCAAAGCAACTCAGTGTCTTCTCATTTCTTAGGACAAGTTTGGGCACGTATCAAGTAAATACATACACTTGCATTTTCTGTTAGTCTGTCTCCTACTCTTCTGTTCTTAGGCTGTATAATGAAATCTGCACAGAGGTGTAATTCCCTCCTTTTCAATCATGAAAAATGTAGGTGGGGGGGTTTAATAAGGCTTACTAAAACATTCTCTTAGGAGTTTTTTGTGTGAAATACCACAACCATTTTAAAGTGACAAGACTATGAAATGCCAGTTGATCAAGAGCTTAGAAGAAGTTAGTATCTTCTTTTTCTTTTCAGTTTCTCTTTCTTTTTTTCCTTAGGTTTAGGACTTCGAGTAATCAAGACTTTAATATAGTTCAGCTGAACCCAGTATTTGAATGTTTGCCCTGAAATAAGATGATATGGCATGTACCAGCACTCCCTGAAAAGTGTTCTTGGTCAGATCATTTGGGCAGACATATAGGTGTATCTTTCTGTAACAACAAAAAGAGGAAGAGACCAAGTTTCTCTCCACCCCATTGATCTTGTATTTCTCTTGTATTAAAAAACCATTTCTTTTCTTTAAGAAAATAATACATTTTGGCAGCAAGCCAGTGCTGCTGTGAGGGTGATAACAAGCAAAATCTAACGTAGGTCAGAGGTAAGAATTCCCCTGGATCATTTCCATTCTGAAAAGAAACAAATCATTTCCAAGAGGTGTGCCTCTGTCCTTAATAACAAAGAAAAGATCCCCTATGGATTATTTCTGGTCAGCTGTCAGATGCCAGGCTTTTGATGTGGGAAACGTATACCTCTCCACTGAAGTCTGGCATTTATACCTGTGGGATCTAGTATGCTGACCTTCTGAAAACATTCTGCAAATGTTCACATCCCATCCAAAAGTGGGTAGAAACCCTCATTCCAGCTTTCTGGGGAAAAATATTAATGAATGTGAAGTAACCTGAACTCCTCTTGTCTTAAGGAAGATCGGCTTTGCTGTTGTCAGCTTTAATATACTTCTGTCCAAATGACAGCTTATTTCCTTATAAGGACCTTTGATCACCATTGCAGATCTTCATTTCACTCAATAAAAGGAGTCCGTAGACTGAACCCCCCAGTTAAAATTATTGCAGTCAGGTAGCAAAAGACCACTACTACAGTAAAAACCTTAAAATCTTGATGTTATTTGTGTATCTGTCTTTGTATCTAGAAACCTTTGACCCTGCCACTTGCAGAAAAAAAGGGTAATTTTGATGTAAATAATATAAGTGCAAAGCCCTTAGCATACGCCTGTGTTCAAGAAAATCTCAGACATCATAATTGAAGAGTAAGTGAACAAACTCTTCTGTCTTTAAAGGTCATTTTTTGTAACACATAATGAATAAAGGCCTGCCTCCACTGAAGCTAAAGTAGCACTGTCTTCACTCGACCAAGATTTTATTTGCTCAGTGTAGTAGGAACCCTACATGTGTTCTTAAAATAACCTATTCATAGCCTTTTGACAATTTGGTTTTAATGGTAAAATCCTCCTCTGTATTGAAGTAATAAAGGTTAAAATAAGGGGGCAGTTGGTAGAGGCAGTTGGTAGGATGCACTAAATTATGGGAGCGGTATGGGTAATATTAGAGCTTACATAAGGAGTACCTGAATTACAGTTTTCATTTCAGTCTCTCAGTTGGTTTAAAGCACATTAATAAATATATAAAACTATCTAGGAAGTGAAAATTCATTAGTGCATGCATGATGATCATAATTGACCAATATCTGTTAATAAAAAAATGAAAAATAATATGTAAGGTTCTGTTGATGTACTGATGGAAAAAATGAGATTATTTGTTGTCAATAATAATATTGAAAAGATATTGAAAAGTTAATGCCAGATTAATAATTCACTTCTCTGAATAATACTTAATGAAATACAGATGACTGGATCAGATTCAGCTGGAGTAAATTAATATAGCTTCATTAAACAAGTTACAACTGAGGTTTTAGTTCTCTAGCTTACACATCTGACTCCCACCTTCTGAAGGTGAGAGATAGCACATCTCTTCAAATACTGCTTATAGCAGGCAATTATTTGGACTACACTGTAGCAACAGCTGACTGTGGAAATAAAAAATGCCCAAAGCCTTTTTTCCTTTGCTGAGAACTATTGTTTAAGCCATAATGCAGAAGAATTATTTTGAAAGATAAATACATTCCTTAGAAACATTGTACTACGTGAGTAACAGAGACAGCAGTAAGCAGATGCCAGGTTGTTTCAGTACAGCTAATGCGCATAGTTGGTCAAAGTCATATGAGATAGCCATAGGAGAGAAGGAGAAAAAGTGTTTCGTGTGTATGTACAGGAGTTTGTAGAAACAACTACCATGTGTTTAAAATGAAGAATTAATTACAGAAAGAAATGTAGAGGTTGCTGTTGCGGGATTTTGTGCTTTGTGTCTTTGTAAAGATGTTTTATTTAAAATATTGTATTTTACAAGAGCTTATCATTACAAAGGAGAAACAAAGGCAGGGGCTTCAACTGAAGGATCTATATAATGATTTGTTGCAATCTCCAGGTTATTTAGTCTTCCACTTTTCTGTACAAGCAAACAGGTTAGATTGTGTTTGGTTGGACTCTTGTACAATGGAGCTGATGTCTGTAAATGCTTCCTCTCCTGCTGCCACTATTTACTTTGGCTCATGCATATCCCTTACAGTTTAATTTCCTGAAAATAAAAGAAAATAAAATATATAGGTTACATTAGCATGAAGCCATTTTTCCAAGTGACTCCTTTAGTTGGAATAGCAAAAACAATGAAGTGTACCAGTTAAAGAGACCACTCTGTACAACTCTAATTTATTAGTGAAAAAAAAAAAAGTGGGGGTTTTAAGTGTAGCCTTAGTAAAACTTAAGTTAATCAATCACTTTTCCAAAATGAAAAATATGCATTAACATAAGGAGAGTCCAGCAGGTACCTACAGATAGATAAATTCAGAAGAAAAAGTGGTAAGTGGGGATTTAAAGATTTAAGCTTTAAGTGTAAGCAGAAGTATCCAGCTGCACAGTGAGAGGACTTCAGCAGTGTTTCATGTAAGACTCATTTTCTGCTATGGAATCCAGCTTTAGCTAGAGAGATAAGATAGAAATACTGATTCTAAACTCCAAATATGTAATTTTCCATGGTACTACTAGGAGATATAATATAAAATCAGATGTTTCTGACTTAGAAGAACTGACCAATCTCTTGGTAATGCTACTGATGTAATTAATTACTGGAATAAGATGGGGCTAAACTGTCTTTAAAAAACACTTTAACATACAGGAAAGCATGGTTAGTTGTGATACAGAGAAAGCATTCAGCTGTGGTTTAGCAGTCTGAGCAGCAGCAGTGGTTTTCAGGTTTGGGGTCTGCCCCTCCCACCATGCAATCCACTTTTTTTTATCATTCTCCATCATATGAGAGGACAGGACATAAAAGTGAAAAAGCATAAAAGAAAGGAGAGCAGTAATGAGTTAAATATGTGTCTTAACTTTGCTAGTAAGTAATGGTAAAAGTTGGGGTTTTTTTCTCTTTCAGTATATTTGACCTTGGAGATACAAATCAGTATTTGCTTGAAATCAAGTGGTCAGTTGAATAAATGGTAATTACTCACTTGACCCCACAGGTGCTTGCTCACATCTCTAATTTGTATGTTTCAATAGAGCAGGGATTTTTTCAGTTTGCGTTTTGAGGACTACATCTGGACTGGTTTGGAGTGTATTTGCTGCATCTTAAATAGTAAAACATAATCTGAACTTGATTGCAACACTCAGATACCTGGCACCTCAGCAGAGTTTTACAATAGAAGTTAGTGATGTAAAAGCAGTATTGTCTGGGTAACTATGTTGTATCATTCTGCTTAAACTGAGATACCTGTACCGTGCATGACAAAAGCTATAGTCTCTCTAGTAAAAGAGAGATCTGCATGTGGTATCTTTGTGCCACAGGAGAAGGACTGACACCAGCTCTTTGTCACCGCTCCTTTGTTGCCTTTCAGTGCCGCCTTGCTTTGATTGATAGAGGCGCTTATGTGAACATTTCCTAATTCACTTATAACAAAATATTAATCATATTACTAATTTTTTTAAGGACTTAGGAGTTCCATTATTACTTTGTGTTGTAGAAATGAACTGTAATTTGTGTTACGCAAAGTTCTACATTTATGTTCAGGGTATGAAAGGAGCCCAATTTCTCTCTATTACCAGCTGTAACAGCGTAACAGATGTGTATTGTTTTCATTCTTCTGCCTTATTTTTAGTGTTTCCATATAGCTTTCTCTACATACATGGTATTTTCTACTGCAGAGTAACAAGTGACCTTTTGCTTAAGAACTTTGGTTCTGTTTTGACCTGCACATTAGTATTTTAGCAATTCATAGCTACATGAGCTTGCTGCAGATTCAATTTTTTCAGTGCAAATCTAGTATTTCTTCGTGTTTAGTATCAGTGAAAGGAGTCAGTAACTGTTCCCACATTCTCTTTCCAGATGCTCTCTAGGTCCATTGAGCAGCTCAAGCAGCCTGGCAGTCACTTGGAGGAAGCTGAAGAAGAGCTTCATGGAGATCACTCAATGCAGGAAGAGCGAGCTCCCGCCAGCAGTGCCAGCATTAGGGCTGAGAGCAGCAGTGCTGGTGTGGATGACAGAATAGGACAGCAGGTGGGGGCTGTGAAAGTCAAAGAGGAGCCACCGGACAGTGATGAGGATGTTCAGACCCAGCAAATGGAATCTGGGGAGCAAGCTGCTTTTATGCAACAGGTAATAGGCAAAGATTTAGCTCCAGGATTTGTAATTAAGGTTATTATCTGAGCATCACATGCATTTTCTAGGTAAGCAGTTGTGTTTTGATTCACTGATCTAGCAAATCCTAATTTACCGTTCAAAGAATCTAACAGCGGCAGAAGTGTTGTATGCACACATGAAAACATAGTGAATCTCATCCTTACGGCCACTAATTGAGAAAATACCTGTTGCAGTCACTTTATATAAATCTTTGCGTAATAGCTGATAGACTTTGTATTAGCCCAGACTTTGTGTTACATTACATTGCTTAGTTCTAGTGAAAGAGAGCTCGTATCACCTAGCTTGTTGAGATCAGCAGTTGCTGGAATTAGTTTCCAGTCCTGATTGATGAAACATTCTCCTTCTCTGATTTTGAATCCTCTGACTTTTGCTTTCAGCTGTCTGTATATACTGTATCATACTGTAGTCTTGAACACTGTTAACCTTAGGGTACTTTTTCCCCAATAGACATGTATTGACTGCTATATCAGTGGTCCCAGGCTGGTGTATAAAGTTTAGAGAAAAGAGGGATGCAATTTACAAGGTCGATGTAAAGAGGCAAGGCAAGGCACTGGTTAAAATTGCATTGTTTTCTTTTTTTGCACTGCTTAGTTAATTTTTCATTCTGTCTTATTTGATGACGTTGTCCACAGAGACATTCTTAAATGCAGCAGATGCAAGTACTGGTAAGAAGCAAAAGGCAGCATTAGGTTGCAATCAGTTATTAGGATATTGCAGGAAAAGCACAGAACTGTTATTATCAGCTGATACCTGATCACTTGTTTGTTATTTTAAATAAAGACTAATACAATATGGCATAACCTTTACTGCTAGGTCTCATGGACAAATACAAAAATAATAACTGTGCATAAAATGCCAACTCGGCCAAAAGAGCCTTCAGCTTGTTGGTGAGCTGAAAGGTGCAGTGCATGTGTGCAGCCAGCGTGCTGGCACCCCTTTCCATTGCCATCGGCTCAGGCAGTGCTAGGCTGAATGCAGTGGAAGGCCCTGTTTATTTAAGTCCATACTTTGTTCTGCAAAAAAGTGATTGGG
>JARCZZ010004121.1:26022-37243 GCA_030323915.1 Brotogeris chrysoptera | reverse complement strand
TTCAGATATTGGAAGGCTGCTATGAGGTCTCCATGCAGCCTTCTCTTCTCCAGGCTGAACAGCCTCAACTTTCTCAGACTTTCTTTGTACGGGAAGTGCTCTAGTCCCCTCATTATCCTCGTGGTTCTCCTCTGGAGTTGCTCCAATCATTCCATGTCTTTCGTATGTTGAAGACATCAGAACTGCACACAATGCTCCAAATGGGGTCTCATGAGAGCAGAGGGGCAGGATCGCCTCCTTCAACCCGGTGGTCATGCTCCTTTTGATGCAGCCCAGGATACAGTTGGCTTTCTGGGCTGTGAGCACACACTGAAACTGGCTCATGTTCAGTTCCTCATCGACCACCATCTCCAAGTCCTTCTTCGCAGAGCTGCTCTTAATCACTTCTCCACCTAACCTGCAGCATGCTTTGCATGTAATATTTAAAATTACCATGGAAATTCTATGTAAGAAAATCATAACTGTGTAAGCAACTACAGTAATGAGTAATAAGCAAAGACATTTGCTTTCCTGCAGCAGATTAGGAGATTTTATTTTGAAGGTAAGTGGAAAAAAAGAATTTGTATTTCAAAGATAACAATAATCTCTTAGCTTTAAGAAGAGTAGAAAAAGCCAGACCATCTTCTGGGACAACTCTCTCTATTTACGCATTTGCAGGTACTAAATATTTGATGACCAATCTCTGGCTTTCCAGTAAGCCTTTTATGTTTTTAAGAAGCAAGCCAAAAACTGATTGTGACCCAGAGATAGAGCCTGCTTCTTTGAGCATGCTGAGCACCATGTTCTTTCCTGGAATGTGATATGTTTTCTGTGAGTTTTTTTCAAATTATACCCAGAAAGAAATTATTAGACGAATTAGAAGTTTGCTTATTTTACTTTTTATTTTTTAGTTAATACATGGGAAACTTGAATGTAAAATTCTGGTCTGAGTTCAAAAGTAATAAAAATTTACCTGGTGAATTTATATTGATGCAATCCTCATATATAATTATTTTTCTCACTTTTGGTTGTATTATTTACTGTTTTCAAAAGTAATTTCAGTGGCTTTTATGGTTTTAGCAACTCAAACCTGAAAACATATCACAGGACACCATTCCTCTCCTGTTTACATTTATGAAAAGAGTAGAGGTGCTGAGGTATTATTTTTATTAGATGTAAATATGTTATGGGATTATAAGTACATATTTAGAGAATTAGGAGTTGTCTGGAAATGGTCAAATGAGTTAAGTGGTCATCTTGTGTATTACAAACATGACTTCCCAAAAGCAGCTGCATTGTGCAATATTTCCTGGACCATTCTCTACAAAATGTGTGGTCACTCATCTGACAGTCATCGCCTGGAGAAAACAATGGGAATATTATTAATGGGCTTCAGCATTTTGTTATCTACACTGTAGGCTTGCTTCAGCACAGGAAAGTTGTCAATGACCACATAACTTGCTGTTTGATGTGACACTGGGAAAAGGTTATGTGGTTTCTACATTAGAGCAGTTGCTTCTGTTAGAGCAACAGTACTGAGCTTTACGATTTCTTGAACAAAGCTCTCAGGAGGCAGATTTTGTCTTTAGAGATATGACTGATAATAACAGTTTTTAATATGGAAAGCAAAAAGTCTTAAGTACATCATATACAAACAGAAACACACATGAAAATTTAGAAGCCAGACACTCAGCTGTTACAATTCACCAAAGTCCACTTTACTGAGGAGACATTAATGGAACATTAAGAAAAACGCATTCCTTGGTGACTTATCTTTGAGATTTAAAACTCACCCTGGTAGTGCTTGTTTTCTTGCTTTTCTTCATAAGTGACATTTATTAAGGCAGCAGTGGTAGGTAGGACAATGTTAAGATGAGAATACTCCTTTCTGAAAATTTTGCCAACCTGTTTTTTTGTTGCTTGCATCTTTAGCAGTATTTTCCAACTTTTCAAAATTATTTGAAAGTTTTGGAGAGAGAGGGAATACACTCAGATTTATAGTTTTGTTCCTTCGGCAATGCATACTGGAAGCTCAGCTAAAATAAACTGCAGTTGTCAGAGTTCTGTTATATTATACAGACTACTAAAAAGCAAATGCTGTAAATTGAAATCTCAGCAAGTTTTGAAAGAATGGTCCCACAAACAAGTCAGTTAAAGTAGAAAATTAGTATGTCATACTGAGTATTAAACTTAATGCAGTGTTTAAAAGTCTGAAAAGAGTCATAAGTGAAGATAAATGAGTACCTCACTAGTCTTTTTCTTGTTTTCATTTACGATGTAATCAGGTTTGCGTTGTACAGACAGGTTTTTGAGAGTGAAACTGAGGCACAAACATCTTGAGGATTAAGTGTGGAATGCAGTGTCTGAAGAGCCAGATTTTCAGTCAGGATATTTCACAATCTTTGCTCTTAGGGACCTTCTTGGTATCTTGATTCAGCACATTTATTTTTTTTTTAAATGTCACATGGTCATATTTAGAAGTTAATAGAATCTGTCCAAGAGTAGGTGGAGAATAGACTGGTATCATCTATGACAATGTGTGTTCTACCATATAAATTTAATATTTACCATATCTGCTAATTGCTTCTTTTATTGCCCCTGTTGTATATCATTTCTGAACATGGATTGCAGAAGCTATTGCAAATAGTGTCTGATAATACAATTTGCACTCAGGTGGCCCAGAAAGCAAAAACTTGATGAAAAAAACCCAGATAGAACAGGAAGTATTAACTCTTTGCTTCTTTTTTTTCAACAGTACAAATTACACTAAAGCATAATATTTTATATGGAGTAAAAGTGAAAATAGCCTTAGAGAAGCCTGAAGACTACGTTGATTTTCATTATCCCATACTTTACAGATGTTCAAAGATGTGTGACTCTCTAGCTCTTTTGCATAAGATAGTATATGGACAAAAAGCAGAGGAGAAACCCTATGCAAAGCTATGTTGATGTCTTGCAGATTGTCACCTTTGAGCACCTGTTCTGTCTGGGGAGAAGATGGATACATGCATAAGTGTGTGCGAATTCTGGTGTAAACACCTGGCGATTGGACCCTAACACTCAAGTTAATTTTAGGTGCCTCAGGCAAATTTATATCAACAGAAATCCTTAAAAATAGTAATTTGATGAAGTTGGGTATTTTTAATAAACGTTTCACGTCTCTGACCATGCTTCTTCTTAAGGGAATTGTTATGTAAAATAAAACAGATAAACCTTGTAAATACATATTGAAAACTTACAAGTAGATATCAATAAATACCCCTAGCAGTCAGATTTGCAATACAGTCACCTTTGGAAGGAAAATCCAATGTTTGTTTTTTTATAATAGAGAAGGGACAAACCAAACGTAACGAACAGCTATGTACATACAAATAGCAAAAGAGAGTCCTTTTATTTTATTTTGTGGGTTTTTTTTTTTTGTTTGTTTTGTTTTGTTTTGTTATGCTGTTTGTTATTTGGGTTTTAGTTTGTTTTTATTTTATTTTGTTTTAACAAAATAAAATTAGAAAATTAGATTAAGAGTGACTTGCGGAGAACAGTCATATAATATATCCACAATAGAAGATGTGGGTTTTTCCTAGTAAAGGAAAGAGTAACTTGCAACCTGGGGAAATAGCTGTGCATGTAATCACGTAATCTGGCAACACAGTGATAATTTAGATTAGAAAGATCTTATAAAATTGCAGTTTTGTATGTCCTTGAACAGTCTAACTTCAGAGTGAGAGTTTATATCTCTCATGGTAAACTTGAGCTGTGCTGCAGGTGTTTTAGTTTATCACTGAAAGGAAATGACTTTTTTTACACCTAATTTAATCTGAAGCTATTCACAGTTTAAAACATTCAGTAACAGTGACCTCTGTAATGACTAACATATTGCAGGTGGTCTGATAGCAGACCAGTGGTTAATGCTAGCTATCAAGAGAGACAGAATTAAATGTCCACCCCAGAGTTTTCTTCCATTTATAGCATGAACACAACAGCTGGCACAAAAATAAGCCACAATTAAAGGAGTTCTGAAAGGTTGTAACCTGTTTAGTTCCTGCAAAACGAGAGCTTTCCTGTTGGCATCTATTAAAAATGTGCCATTAAATTTGAAAGCAGAAATCCTGGTAAATATTTGCAATCTAAACCTTCGTATTAGACTTCTGATGCTTAAGATCCAGCCTTGCAGTTCCTGCTTAGTCCTTCAGGCAAAACTCTTATTCGTTTTGTAGTCACATGGTTGGGATCAATGAGTGTTTTGGCTTGGTTGACTTAAAGTGTTTTATCAGAGCTAAGAAAGCTCCACCAAAGCTCTTAGCTTCCACAAGTAACTCAGAAGACAGTTCAGTGTACCCAAAACAGCATATAAAGCAAAACTGGTAAGCCCAAAGCTTTCATTTTAGCTTATTATTGTTCTGACAAAAATTGAACATGTTTGTTCTGCAGCTTTTCCATGTGTGTAGACCTGGGCGGTATTTGAGCCAGTGTAAACCACTGTCAAAAGGCACTTTTGATTTAAAATTCTATTTCTTTGTAATGCTTACTGAATTGCTACTATTGCGTAAATGGAGCTAATCCTGAGTCCCTTTCATGCAATTCATTTAGAGTCTAAAATGTGTCTGGGAACACAAAAGTACTTGGTAAAAATGGGTGAGAAATTTAGATACTGTCAAAAGATAGTTTTCTACTCAGAGACAATTCTGCTATTTCTTCTATTTGCCTTGTAGTGACATAAGTTGTCACATAAAGAAAGAACCTCTGGACATAAAAGTAAATCTGCTTCATAAATTTTAATAACCTTCATATCTCAGAAGATGTTTCTTCAGGAGATTTATTCAGAAGGAATTTTAACCAGTCATATTTTTATTGAAGACAAGAAAACTGACCACAACAGTTGAAGAGATATATAAACAGACATGGTTCTGAAAAGAATGTTTCTAATTATTTGATGTATTAGATACTACATCAAGCCTTCTACGAAATGGCCCGGATTAGGATTTTTCAGCACTTTGTAATGCAGTCCTTAAAGGAAAATAGTCATTTTACTTATAGGATACCTAGACAAAATCCATTTCACTGCCTTGTTAACTATGCACGGATGAGAATCAAGAACACTCTGCAGTGGTCTGTGAAATACATCAGCTGGCATTGCTTTTTGTTGCATGAATGAATGTAAATAAAAAAAACTACACCATATGAACAGTAGGTGAAGAAAACTGAATGCTAACTAGAAAAGAAACTAGAATCTGGCTCATTTATGTGTAGTCCTGTAGGAGTAGTCTGTTTTGGTCTACCTGAACAACTACAGTGAAAATTGGCTATATCAACCATTCAAGAGACTTTCAATATCTATTTAATTATATTATTGAGCTTTTCACACTCTAGAATGACATATAATCTGGTTTTTAGGTTTACCTTCTGGGAAGAGGGTAATTTGCATTCCAAACCTATCGGGCAGAGAGTGGGATTGAATTTGTGTTTCCCCTGTCCTGAAAGTGAGCCATCGTCTGCCATGTCACCTTCTGCTAGATGTGACCCTGGAAGTTCCACTAAATTTTATAACAGTTTTTTTCTTGAAAATGAAGTATTTCATTCAGGTATTTCTCATACTGAATGAAGCACTCCTTTTTATCTTCAATTATTTTGAAGAGAACTATTTCAATTATCAGATTGTGCAGTAAATTTTTAATTGAACCAAACCAGGCTCTTTGTACAGCTGGGTGAGCAAATACTTTCTTTCATACTTTTTCCTAACTCATTTCTAACTGTCCCTCCTAAATACATTCAAAATGTGTACTCAAGAAAGTACTATGCAGTGTGTATCATTAATATATATTTTTTTTTATTATTGGAGGATAAATCCAAAGCCTAGTACAGTTATAAGAGAAAAATGTATTAATATCAGTCCTATATTTATAGCAGGTTTTCATTGTGAAATCTTTATTCTTTAATTAAAAATTATTAGTTTGCCAAAGTCTTTTGATTCATATACTTGTTCAAAATTACTCGAGCTGTTATGGTTTCGGACTAAGAAATTACTGTGACATAGCCATCTTCTTTATATGTGCATCTTTAGATATTTTATAAGTCAGTAGAGTCATGGAATCATAGAACAGTTAGGGCTGGAAAGGACCTTAAGATCATCTAGTTCCAAACCCCTGCCATGGGTGAAGGCATCTCCCACTAAACCATGCCACCCAACGCTCTGTCCAACCTGGCCTTGAACACCGCCAGCAATGGAGCATTCACAACTTCCCTGGGCAACCCATTCCAGTGCCTCACCACCCTTACAGGAAAGAACTTCTTCCTTATATTCAATCTAAACTTCCTCTATTTATGTTTGAATCCGTTACCCCTTGTCCTGTTACTACAGTCCCTCATGAAGAGTCCCTCCCCAGCATCCGTATAGGCCCCCTTCAGATATTGGAAGGCTGCTATGTAGTGTCCACGCAGCCTTCTCTTCTCCAGGCTGAACAGCCCCAACTTTCTCAGCCTGGCTTCATACGGGAGGTGCTCCAGTCCCCTGATCATCCCTCGTGGCCCTCCTCTGGACTTGTTCCAACAGTTCCATGTCCTTTTTATGTTGAGGACTCCAGAAGTGCACACAGTACTCCAAGTGAGGTTTCACAAGAGTTGTTTATACTTAAAATTCTTTTTAAGATTCTGTCATGCTTAAAGTATCAGACACATACAAAGTTATAGATAGAATTATGAAGATTTAGCAGTAAAAAAAGCTGTTATTCTTTTCATAAGCTGTACCTCATATGGTATTTATATAAATAATAGATTTGTATCTGTCATGGCTGTTGCATAAATAACACACAAAATGAATATTTAGTCCTAACTCAACTTTATATAGATATTTAGCACTAAAAATTTCCATTTGTGAAGAAAGTTTGTTTATATATTAGCAATGCCCTTTATCGTCTTGAAATTAAAGCTTTTGAACTTTCTTCCTCCCTGACACACAAAAGAAAACATATAGTTGACATCAAAGTGGAGACATACTGCTGACTACTAATTATGGTAGCTTAATATTGCCTGGTCTCTACCCATTTACAAGTTTGCATTAACTTTTCTCAGCGTGTACTTATTGTGATCAACACCTTTAGAAATAACTGGACAGCACAGTTACATAAAAAGTTTATGTGAAATTTAGTTGGAAAACAAAAGAATGTTTTAATAATTATTTTTTTATATGTCATTTTGGCTGTTTTTTAAAACCTCACTTAATTACTCTAAGTTGCAACTGTTAGGTGGGTGTTGCCAGGTGTGAAACCGGACACAAGGGTGAGATTTCACAGTTTAAGCACAGCTGGTTAAGACAAAATCTGGTTTAGGACACAAGAGATGGATTTAAAATACTACCTTTATATTAAAAATAACAAGGAATCATATGCAAGACAGCTAAAGGTCTTCTTGGCAAATTTATTAACTTCAAGTGAATCCATCCAATCAAAGTCCAAAAAAAAGGCTTCAAACCCCAGCAAATAATATTCACCATCAGTCTTCTCCCTTCATCCACCAAAGCAAACACGCAAACACAGAGCACTGTTTTGTTTTCAATTCAGTTGAAAAGCCTCAGTTCTTTCTAATACATATGTCAGTAAGGGGAGTACCTCTGCATCTTGGAACAGTTTTAAACTGCTCTAAGTATCCCGATGATGAACTGAAAAGGATTTATTTATCTTGGGCATTTGAATTTTACAGCTTAAGAGGGAACAACTCTAGAAATCCAGGGAAGGGGAGAAGTGGCAGGAGCGGGTTTCTCCCCATCCTTACATATTCTGTTGCATTAGCCAAATGTAGATATGGCTAGCAGAACATGTGAAGTAGTGCAGTGCAGCTGAAATAAGTCTGCACGTCTTCTGCATATCAACCTCTGTACTGTCTGTGTAAGAGGAGAGAGGAGGAGTGGCGCAACATTTGTATCAATATTTTAACAAGAGATGTGTGGGACTGGAAAAATCTATCCAGTGAGAAAACCTTATTTTTCCATAACTAAAAGCAAAACAAAAAACAGTTTTAGGTACTTTCCTTATAAAGTTTGTTTGAATTATAAAGCTATAACAGTTTTACTAGCTTAACCCAAATCTCATGGACAACATGTTTGCCTTCACTGTATTCCATCTTCTGTTCAGGTGACAGGTATTCAACAGTTTGAAGAGACATATTTTTCCTTCCTTCTGAGTCCACCCTAAACCTTTACAGTGATTTACAACCAAAAAAAACCCAAAAAACATAGCTATAACAAAACCCAAGACAATTTAGCCTCAAGTAAAACTAGACTCTTCAATCTAGCTTGATTCTTTATTTACAAGAACAGCTGATAAAAAGTGAACATCCTCTACTGTTTCTCCCAAGTTGCTTTTTTTTCTGCCACTCCATGCTGATTTCAGTTAGTGCTTCAGAGCAGCAGTCAACTGCAGCAGCTAATTGTAGCCAGCAGTCCTTGCTTTCCCTGACTTCTTACCAGGTCATTGCAAAATTAATTTGTAAAGTGTTTTTTTCTAAGCAGGAAAACATTTCTCCAACAAAAGTCTGTAAATATTTTCCTTAGTACTACTAGCAAACAATATTTAACCTGGTACTGAGGTTGTTCATAGGAAAGCAAATGTGATAATGCTGAACTTTCAGCTGCCAAGGTAACTTTCTGGCATTTCCATAGAGTTTTCAAACATATAAGTACAGAGAAGTCTGGCTTTCTTGTTGAGACATACTCCTCACTTTCATCACTATTAATAGTGTCGCACAGTCTTATCAGGGACATTATAGGCCTCCAAAGTGTTCTATGGCAAGTTAACTTTTTCACATTTTTATTGATTATCTATGCCAGATAGCAATGTATGCAAATCTGTGATTTGATCAAGAGATCCTGACGAAGTTCATCAATTTTCAAAATGAAACTTGTGTTTCATGAATCATTTCCAAACCTGGAGATGGAACTGCAAACTAACATGGGTAAAGAGTGTATTTATCACTGTATAAAATAATAACTAGTCTCCGCTCTGCTTGCTTTATCGCTTCTTTTCTCCTTTTTCCATTTTTATTTTTCCCCCCCTTTTTTTTCTTTTCCTTTCATTCTGACATTCATTTTCTGTATGGGCCTTCTTTCCATTAACAATAGTTATTTTGAAGCATTGTGTGTTGTTTATTAGAGTCAAGTAAGCAGTAAAATATTTACGAGCTCCTAAAGCATGTATAAACTTCTCCAGTAATCATTATTTTCACAATACTTACCAGGATTTCAGCCATTTTATTTATTTACTCATCTACCCATTATTGTTATCATATTGATTTAAAAAAAGTAAAAGCCACCTTTTATTCTGATTTTTTAAGAAGTCAGGAATTACCAGGGTGATGCAAATGTGAATGTTCTGCTACTTTAATTAAGAAATATAGACTGATGGATGAGTTCTACTCACTGAGAACTGCTTCAACTTCTGAACTGAGTGTTGAGAAAAAGGCATCTTTCTACCCTAGCCTCCATCTTAAAATACTAGGATCTCTTTTATTTAACGACAATGTTTGGTGATTTCCTTACAGAGTATTACAAATATGTAAGACAGACCTTCATTTTTATTGCCCATATGCAGTTCGTCTTACAACCACCTTATTTTATTCTAATTAAAAGCCATTAAGTACCTGTGTTCATCCTTCTGTGGCTATTTGATGTATCTGCCTATATATGTTGTTTGGTTTTTAACGGTTCTCTCTTCTAAACTACTGCGAAGTAGTACTACATAACTACACTGACTACCTGCTGTAAGGGAAAGGGAGCAGGAATCTGGCAGTGGTCAATGACCTTACCTCTCAAGACATTTGAATATATTGCACACTTTTTTCAAATAGTGTTGTGAAATTTGATCATTGACAATAATACAACAGTTATAATGGCTTCACTTCTTGAAAATAATTCTACTGCTAATTTTAAATATGTCAGAACAAAACTGTTCTCCAAGCTTCACATAAAAGTCCACTGACATTGAAGATATTCTGTACTACTCAAAACCAGTTTGTACTAGGACGTCAAATTTCTCTCACATGCCTCAAAAGAGCAGACTGATTATGTGAGAAGTAATTGCTGAGCAGAAACTTATTTTGTGGTACAATATGAACACATTATTTCTAACCAGTTAAGGAAATGAAAACATAGTATTTTCTATTCATTCCCACTTCAACTATTAACTTGCTATGCAGAGTCTACTGCTAATTAAAAATATTAGCAGTGTTAGCATTGAAGACTAGCAAAGTAATTTGTCTTAGTAACAATTAGTCCAAAGCAGAATCAAGAAGAGGGAACAATTTTAAAATTAATTGCCTAATATTATGTGTGTTATTCTGATGATGAATAGATGGTAGTGAATTCAATGAAATAATTTAGTACATAAGAGTCTATTAGCTAGTTAGAAACCATGACCCCATTTCACAGTTATGGACCACCATAGCATCTAATCTATATTAGTTGATTTGTATAGCCTTTATGATCTGAGCCAGATCCCATAATGTAAAAAGTCATTGCTATCACATTGAACTATAACCCGTCAGGAATCCAGGACAAAATCAGATATGTTTGTCCCAAGAGTGAGCTCTGCTAGCATATTTACTCTACAGAAAAAGAGATTCTGCATATTGCCATTAAAAAAAATCAAGAATCCATCTCCAAGTGATTTTAAAATTAAACGGAGCAAGAAGCAGTCAGTTTAAAATACTTTTAGTTAGGTTTTCATTACAGTCTGTGTAAAAAAATAAGTAATCATATTTTATATTTTCCTTTTAAGAGCTAAATATCAGTAGATATTATCAATCCGAGTGAATTTTTTTGCCCACAAATTTAGATCAGCATATTTTTTTAAACTATATCATGTTTCTGAATGCCATAGAAGCTGTAGTTAACTGTCATGGAACAAAAAAAATATTGATTATAAATAAAAATGTGGTAGAAAAAAAAGAAACATATCCCTGAACGCCCTCTATTTTTGTTCATCAAAAAAAAAAGCAACAGACAAACAAACCAGCCAGTGGTTCTTCAGGAAAAAGAATGAGAATGCATGACACACAGAAATCAGTTGCAGAACTTTAATTTAATAAAATGCGTCTTAGACTGCTATAATTATGTATGATACTTATATGAATACCTCATGATTTATTCCAGAACTTCCTTTTTTTTTTTTTTTTTTTTAAATTTAAACTGCTGTATCCACAAAATACTTGTATGTTTCTGACAAGAGTGATCAAAAAGAATCTTTCTCCTTTTCTC
>JARCZZ010004121.1:0-25922 GCA_030323915.1 Brotogeris chrysoptera | reverse complement strand
ATACTTATATGAATACCTCATTATTTATTCCATAACTTCCTTTTTTTTTTTTTTTTTTACATATAAACTGAAGATATCTTCATAGTTTATTTTGGTATTGAAATAGGTAATATGAGGCTTTAGCAGCTCTCCCACAGCCTCATAGGTGTGTATATAAAATAGCCTAGAAATTAAAACTGCAACTTTTCCTTGAAGACATTTATTTCTTGTTTCCTATACATATGCTATTTTTTTTTTTTCAGAGTATAGTGCATGTCTAGTAAGCAAAGAGAAATACAATATATTTGTATCTGGACAACAATGCACATATGAATGGTGGAGATGCAGAGATGAATATGAAACTGAATGAGAAAATTAATATAATAAATTCACCATGTATATGGAGAACAGCAATCTCTGAAGACACCATAATGAGATATTCCCAAATGAAATATGTATTTGAATCTATGCATGTGATTTCTAGGCAAAGTATGTTCTTTTTACAACAGGATGTATGCAAGCAAGGAAGTTTAGCTTTCTATATGCTGTTTAGCATGGACCCATTCACAGAGCAAGCTTGCTTATGTATGGAGTGATAAGTTCCTGCTCTTCTCAGAAAAGCAGGCTGAATGTTCTAAAAGACTTGCAGTACCCTTCTAGTGTCCTTTTCATGTAGGGATATGGTAATGTATGTTCAGGATTCAACTTCAATATGCAAGGACTAGATTTGCACTTCTTTCTGTAAATTTGTATCCTTGGGGCACTGTGTTGATTTACAATAGCTGCTTGTAAGACAGATCTGGAAAATACAGATGGAGGAATGCACATATATAATTGCAGGAATGGGCAAATATAGCTAATATTCCTTGACGTTCTAAGGCATACCTACACACAGTAAAGAATGAAGAAGCGTGATGAGTGGTTTTGATTTTACCAACAGATAACTGGAAATCCCTAATACAAAGTAACTGTTTCCAATAAATCTGTGCACTGAAAATATCACCAAAGCCTAATCACTTAGTCCCAGATTTAATGATGTATTTAGGCCCAAACTTCCCATTAATTTAAATGGGAAATCAATGTGAAGCTAGAAGCCTAAATGCTTTGTTGAATCAGAGCCTCTGGACACAATTGAGATTCCCATAGTGATCACTGGAAAGACTTCCATTAAAGCTCTGCATTGTGTTAATCACTTCCATAGCTGCTGGTACCTACCTGGTTCATTTACGACGTTTATTTTGTGGGTTTTATTAGGGGCTAAAAAAGATACAATCAAATATTTGTTATATACGATACTATACAGTTAGACACACACTAAGACTTCAAGTAGGATCTAAAATATTTTCTAAAATCTTTCTAGTGCCTACCTGTTATTTCCAAGCACATATCTACAGCAGAAGCTAGCACTAGTGATTGAAATACCCAAATCCCGAACTGCATACACTGTCCTTTCTACTTGAAAATCATTATTCTAGAATTTCCATTTTCAATGCAACCAAGAATTTGAAGAACTATTGTAATTTTTTTTTTTTCCCTACCACTGTGTCTGGTATCAATCAAAAATATATGGAAAATTGGTCTAGTTTGTGAACCTTTCTACTGGAATATTTTTAAAATGTTCTAAAATTTGGAAGAATATGCCAGATTTGAAATTTTTGCTAACTAGAAAATCTGATCAATAGAGATAGATAAATAATTAATTCTAAGTAATATCTCCCTGTTTGTTACTTTAGTCCTACTAAGTATTCGGTTTTATCTTAAAGTATTCCCCAGCTCACACTAACTGGCTTCACTTAAATAATTCACTACAGGCCAAAGTTTTACTGCACTAAAGTCAATGGCAAAAATCCCATTTTCTCCAGTGACAACAGCATTTAAACCTGAGCAAATGACCTTAAGGTTAATGAAATGTTTGAGAAAACCTGAGGTGATTTATAGTTTCATGATGAAAGCAAGAAAAATTCACAGTTTTGTTAGGTTTTGATGCAAAACAAGATAAAATCTAGTGATTTCAAGCTGAGTTTCACATTCAGTTTTTATTTTCTTTTAAAATTTGAAGCTCAAAGAAACTCAGGTTGAATGAAATGCACGATACGGATTGTAACCAGATTTGGTTTTTTTATATACTCCTTAAATATTTGGACCCAGAAAGTTTTGTACACCTACCTTTGCTTCTATAAGCTCCTTCATATATCCCAACTAATAATCAGTCTTTTTATTACAGGTTTCTTTTCATGGTACTTTTTTACTGGAAACACTGCTAGCAGTGCTGAGTATATTTCTTCAATGTACATATAAACAGTTATGAAAGGAGAAAAGAAAGCTTTCTGTATACACGTCATGGAATGGACAGCATTAGTTAAGGAATGTTATATACTTGATTAGATTAATGAGTTTTAGGAAGATTATTTCTTAGCTTGATTCATGGCTTAAATGCTGTAAAGTAATTTAGAAACTAATTGCAAAGTTTTCCAGAATGTTATGTTGCTTATATTATACTTATGGAATACAGAAATTCAAATCCATCCTCTACATAGCTTTTTTGGTACACAGTAACATGGTTGATTTTAGTAGAAGGTAATCAAATTACACATGTAAGTATCCTATTCATTTGAAAATATTAAACTTTCTTCTGTATATGTTGATAAAAATATCCCATACCAGTATATTAGTGTACAGATTTTTTCAGGTTTGCTGTAGAGTTCTGCTGTTTAATAAAATTAGGAAAAGATTTCTCCAATATGTTTTCATATAGAATATTAAAGATTAGACTTTGCATACAAAAAATAACAGTAGTTTTCCCCTTTGATTTCTTCAGCTAGCACCCACTCAGGCAGAAGCTGACTATATGTATCTCTTTGAAAGCAGAAAACGTGCTGCTATATGAAGAGTCGCATATGCAGACGTGGGAAGGAGAATTAAGGGGAGTATTTATCACCAACTATACAAAAGAACACAAGCACTGGAATCATAAGAGCCTTTGTAAGCAAAGGTCAAACTGAATGGAAGCTGCGATGTTGAAATGAGTATCCATGTTCACAGAATTTCAAGACTGTAACTTCCCTGATCACATGAAGAGCCCTTCTGGTAACTAAAACGAAGCAGAAAGCACCTAAAATAGTTCACTAAGCTGCATGACTCTACTGATCTAATAGTAAGAAAATCTTTTCAAAGCAAAATGCTGGGAATAGGAGAAAGGGTCCTCAAAAGCTGATTTAACTTCTTGGTTTCCTGAAACTCTGTTACATGACTCCCTCGCCACCCTCTCCATGTCCTTGACCAGGAGATAGCAGGACAAAATCATGGCCACACCCCCCAACATGTATAAAAGGAAGACCTTAACAACAAGCTGGATATGGTATTGTGGAAAAGAGGATGCCTCAGCAAGATACAGCACAGTGATCAACATTAATCATCATCAGCAGTAATTACCACAAAACCAGGCAAAATGTAGAGGAAGAATGCTTTTGCTTAGATTTTTAATAATTGAAGTTTTTATTGCTAAGACAAAATTTACTCTCCCTGGGGAACTGCAATTATCTAAGTGTTCGGTACTCCTCGCCTTCCTTCCTCCTGAAAATATTCTCAGTTGTTACATGATTTAGTCATTACCTGGTTATCCATGTTTAGACTGGATTTTAGGAAAAATTTCATCACTGAAAGGGTAGTCTGGCATTATGACAGGCTTCCCAGAGAAGTGATGGAGTCACTGTCCCTAGAAGTATTCAAAAACCATGTAGACAAGCCACTTAATGATGCCATTCAGTAGTGGTCTTGGCAGTCCTGGGGTAATGGTTGAACTTGATGATCTTAAAGGCCTTTTCCAACCTAGTTGATTCTATGATTCTGTGGCACTGAAAACGATTCATAAGTTGAAATAAATAAATTTCAAAGAATAAAGAATCTATGTATGCATTACTAGGAATTTAGGAGCTTCTAGTAAGCATTTTATATATATTTAGAGATTAGGGAAAGAGAAGGTCCACCCTGGATTCCCTCTAGTTGCAATCCACATGCTGAAAGCTGCATTTCATATACATAAAGTTTTAGTATATGTGTCCACAGATAATCACCTTTGCATCTATAAAAAGGCATTAGGGGAATCATTGATAAGGTTCCAGGTGTTCATGGCTCATGACTGCAATGAATTAGGGAACACACTTTTCAAGTTTATGCAATGTTGCAGTTTAGTATGTTTCTCAGCTATGATATAGGAAATAATAACGTGAAGATGAAGAAAATAGATATTTAAAAAGAGGATTCGGTAGAGAGAATGGAACACCAATGGGATTTTTAGTTTCGTGAACTTAAGTACTATTCGAAAATTCTATTGGAACCTTTCTACTTGCTCTGAGTCAATTGTAGATATAAGTTGTGGCTGTTCATCAAAATAGTATGAAATATTCAATTCTTAAGGATTTACAAAGTAACATTTCAGCTTCTGTTCATTGTTCTAGAAGTTTACAATTCATATTACAATTCTGTAAGCATTTTAGGGACATATATAAAATTCGAGTGTATCAAAGGGGTTTTTTGTGCATTTTTTCTTTTGATGAATGTGACTCTGAGTTTTCAAATTATCACTTTTAATCAATAATTAAAATATTCTCCTGTTATTTGTCATTAAAATTAAAGGACTGCTACAGTTTTCCCTGTTGTTGTATAGTCCTGGAGATGGCCAGACCATAGCTGATCATGCAGCTAAATATTTTGGCTGGATATGAAAGCACTAAATCTAGAAAAATCTGATTTTTTAATTTTGATTTTTATTTAAATCAATCAAAGCCTGCACAGATTTTGAACCTCAGTAATGAACAGTGAGTCAAAAATTTTCTCATTTGGCTGGCAGATGTGGAGCCCCTCGCCATTTGGGGGTACTGTGATCAAGTGGGTTTTTACCTGGTGCAGCACATCTTTATTTATGACTTATAAAATGTGGGTTTTTTTTCTAAAACTTTCCATGTGATACAGCTCTATATATTATATTACGCTTATAAAACCTTACCAAACCCTTATGAATTAAAAGATAATTAGTGGTTCAAAACACATAAGACATTAGGCCAGAAGTGTCAAAAATGTCATGAAAGGCCATAAATCAGTATACTTGCATTGATCCCTTATATAGTTAGTTTTTAAATCATCTCTTTAACACCTTGTAAATGTACAAACAACTATGAACCCAAGGGAAACTTTAATATGTTTTTTATACATATTTTAATTTCATCTCAAAGTACTGGCTGCATAAAAATTAAGTCAGACTCACAAAACCTCATTGATTTCCTCTGGATAAAACCCATCTGTCCAAACTAATTTAGAACCTTTTTGAAGCTGTAAAGTTAGTCATGCAACACTGAGGTCATTATGGACATCCTGTACTGTAGGAACTCTAGTGTAATTTTAAGAAGGTAATTTTGTTATATTTACTGTATTTAAATACAGTGCTACTTTTAAGGAACAAAAGCCTTACTGTGTAACTGTACTGAAAGTAAACCAGAAGCTGTGAAAAGTGAGATCTGTTCTTTTCCTTGTGATTAATGCACCTTTCTGCCAAAATTGAAACTTCTTAACTGAGCTCATTTAATACAAAGTAAACGAATTTTGCTCTTTGGATTTGATTCGCTGGCTAAGCTCTATAGATAAGGGTCTAACAGTGAATAGCTTTCATTCTAAACAAAGGATGTTTTGATAGAAAGGTCAGAGCTAAGGTCTTTTATATTGTGATAACAGGAAAGGGAAATTACATATTAATGGCAGTTCATGCCATGGTGGTCTGCTGAGCATGGTGGATCCAAAAGAAAAAAAAGTCTGCAGTGCTATTTTTTTTTCAGGACATCAGTTTTTAATTGGTTTTATTTTGAATGACAATTTCTTTCATTACAGTTGGCAAGACAGAGATGCCAAAATGTACCACACTGTTAACACAGGGAAGATGGAAAAAAATTGTATGTATTGATCTCGATTCTGCCTTCGAACATTTTTCTGCCGTCCCAAATATCAAGTAGGCTTAGCCCCTGTGAGTCACACTTGTAAAAAATGGTGATCTGTAGCTAATTTTTATAATGCAATAGACTTTAATTGCATGCTGAATCACTTGAATATGGCAAATAAGTTTAAATTAAGAGGTTCTTGCTATGGCTCAAGACGCACATCGTGTGCTTTATGTGAAGTGTTTGTGATTTGGGAACAGAATTCATCATAACAGAAGCTTGACAGCTTCTGCAATAGAAAGCACAGGGAGTTTTATGACATTTCTGCACATTATCAAAAAAAAACTATCACCCAATTGCAGGACTAGTTCTACTACAGGAATCTGTATTCTGAGATAAACAACACAATGTGATTAGGAAAGGCAGTCACTTCAATGAAGATACTCAAAATGGTTATTCCATTCCCCTTCTCAGCCTCCTACCTCCTTCCCTTGGGGCAGGCTGCTTAATCTAGAGCCAGCTGATGTTATCTATAATGCCAGCAGCTTCTTACATACCCACGTTGAGTCCAACAATTTCATGACATAGTATGATAGTGTAGATTTCCATGTTGCCTAATGAAGTTTTAATTGAATAGCATTTATTTTATGCTTAGTAGAATATTAACACAGAAAACAGAAAGATCAAGTATTCAAGAAGCAGTATAGGATGACAGCAGAATAGTACATTTTTCCTGTTCATGTCTCATCCCTAAAAACTTCCCATTGCCTGCTTCCCTCCCTTCACCCTCGAGATACATTCCCCAGTAGTCAGTCACTCTGCATGCCAGGCGGCAACTGCTGTGTTGGTGATGTCAGCAACAGATGCTATCCCTTGCTATCCCTATATCCAAGCGCTGTCAGCTGCACTTTGCTTTTCTAAGCTACCACAGCACAAATGATGCCATTATATTTGCTTGTAAAGGCCTGTCAAGCACTTTGATGACCCCAGATAATTTTGAATAGCATCACAGGAAAGACATCAGAAGCCAAACAACCCCCACAACACTCATGCCTGCTATTTAAATGACTTCCCACCCCCAGACAGAAGACTAGGAGCAATCTCATTATTTACAAATTGGGATATTGCATGCCATCTCTCTGGATAATCTATGTGAGTACGCAAACCCACCTCAGAAATTCTTTGTCATGACATCTGGGAGCAGCTCTGGGAAAGTGTTCCTTAAAAAAACAGGAATCTGCTGCACATTACTGGTTTAAGCTCCAGCAGAGAGAAATACAGGAACCCTAAAAACGTTGCTTACTCAGGAGAGAAGCTGTGTGCCTCTAAGCTGTGTAGTGTGAAGGCAGTTGCACACCTGAGGTGTGCACCAGGCTGATATAGCCCAGCTATTAGGCAAGAAGCAACAGCAATTCAAGTAATTAAATCCTCCATTCAGTACAGCAGCATATGTCTTTGTCCAGTGTCCATTGCCTTGTCTTAATGTGACCCAGCTGGATGGATATACTATTTCTGCAGGGAATGAAAATATAGGGCCTAGAACCAGCAGCTTTTCCTGAATCTTAATGGAATTCCAACTCAAACACTAGCCATGATGAACCTTATCTCCACATCTCCTGTCCTCCCAGTAAGTAACTCTCAGATCTCAAATAGCAGGCACTACTCTCTGTTCACATAATTTGCCAGCTATCCTGCTCAGAAAAGTTCTGATTAAAAATTATATTCTGTAGCATCATTCTTCCGTATTTCCTACTATTTCTCTTCAGTGCCATGTGTCTCCTTCAGTCTTTCTTACTCTACCCTGAAGTGGTATGAAAGACTTATTTCAAATGTTTCTTACTTGGGTAGCCAAGCGCTGTTATTTTACTGGTGCGATTATAACATAAATGTTTATCTTTTTACTCATTAACACTAAATAATATCTGAAAAAAAATAAGGTATTAGCTAACATTTTGGTTTAGAGAATGCATTTAAATTAAGAACTGTCTGGATACTGGCAAAATATGTGTAAGTGAATAAATCTGGTATCTGATATTTTTTTTAGTTATGAAAAAATAAGCATCTTTTTATGAGATAGTTACATTTCATTAGATTTTAATATATTCATGGAATGAAAACAGATTCCCATCTTGTAGTCTGTTGCCAAGTAGTAGTAGTAACTTTATTCAAAATCAGATTTC
Organism: Brotogeris chrysoptera; assembly: GCA_030323915.1. Classification (NCBI taxonomy): domain Eukaryota; kingdom Metazoa; phylum Chordata; class Aves; order Psittaciformes; family Psittacidae; genus Brotogeris; species Brotogeris chrysoptera. The sequence continues at coordinate 17,836 of JARCZZ010004121.1, read as the reverse complement.
TTACTTTTAATAGGTAGCTATTTAAGCACCATAGAAACAAGGCAGTAGTGTTTTCTAAAATGCTCTAGGAGTCCTCTGGACTTTTTTCAGCTCCCCCTACAGATATGTAATTTAGCTGCTGTATCTGACCAATCATGATATAAAAAAATAAACCTGATATGCAAAATTTTTTAGCAGTGACAAAGTTCATGAAAGTAAATGGAGCTGCATTTATGCATTTGCTACTGAAAAATTTGAGAGAACAGCATGCAAGGGGAAACATGATTTGAGATGTGACTTGATTTTGAAATAACTTCCTGAATATCTGCACAATTGCAAATGATTGTGTAGCTGTAGGTGAAATCAGGCAAGTCAATGTGTTTGTGCATGTAGTACTTATTTTATAAATGTATTCTAGAAGATGGAATAGACATCTTTTGAAACCAAGCTTCTCTTGGCTGAGATACTAATTGTACAAGACTGATTTGGATCAATACAATTAAATCATAGACAATTTGTTCTTCCATGGTTCCTACTTCATACTGTAAACTGGAAATACAGCAAGCAGAGCCCAAGGGATGTGTAAGTAATACTCTACTATATAGAAGGATGAATTTAACCCTCAGAGCTGACCCTGTCACTTGGAGGTAGCATTGCAATCTTCATTCAGCAAATCACTTTGCAAGTACAAACTAAGTAGGGTTTTCTTTAGCAGTCTTTTTCACTAGCCAACATTACACTCTTAATCTTCTTAACCTGAAAAAAAAATTTCCAGTGGTAAAATTAATAATGGAGTAATGTGTTGCAGTAAATGTGTCAAGAAATGCTCCAAATTTTACTGAATGGTGACAAAAAGGTGAATTCATTTACCCCATCTTACTTTTCCTGCTATCATAAGGTTTTTATACCACACTCAGAAATTCCTGCCTTATGCTGTCTTATTCAGTGTTTCTTTGTCTCTGGCTTTTAGGGGATACTTCATCATAAAAAAGAAGGATGCATTGAAACAATACAGTTGCTTCTTATATTCTCCAAAACGAGATATTTTATGACAGGTTCTCTTTAAAAATGCCTTGGTCACACTCTATGAAACATTTTATATGACCTCTGCTTTCATATCTCATAGTACTAATGTTTCCCAAGACATAACTGTGGTATAAGAAGGTACTACTGTCTCTGTTATAGTGAGGGGAAATTAAAGCACAAAGTGCTATGTGAATTGGCAAAATTGCAGGAGGCCTATGAGGGAGCAGGAAATTGAATACCTGCCTTGTAGCTTAGCCAGTGTGTCAGCTTTCTCTTTGAAAAGTATAAATGGTCCTGAAACAACTGAATGGTTATTGAAATCAATATGCAAGAAATAAAAAATAGATATTAGTTTCTGCAATACTTTTGTGCCTTAGATAAGGTTTATTTTTCAAATTTCATAACTGATGTACTTTGAAATGACAAATATGCGAATATCTTCAAGCAGAAAAAGCAAAATATTAAAACTATAGAATTCTGAAGAAATCAATGTAAATCACTGTCAAGTACTTATGTAACCTGCATGTTGGGGTGTGTGTGTATATAGATATATATGTACACATATGCATTCTGTTCTATAAAATTTGTCCTCCCTCCACCACTTCTGACTTTATTGTTAAAGCTTTTTTCTGTCAAGGCATGATATGACATTGAAAATGGACTTCAGATTTTTGTACAATGCCTTGATGACAAAATGTGCCCTCTTGTTCATGTTAATCAATACTTCATGCATATCTTACATAACCTTATTAGTATAAACCACACAATCAATTTGTATTTTTGATTGTTAGGATTATAATAATTGAAAAGCACCCACATTTTTTAGAAACAGATTCAGTATCAAATACCTTCCCAGTTGCAAATTAGAATTGTACATGGTTGCTAGTATTGTGTGGTCCTCAGGATCTTAATTTAACAACCTTATATTAGTACATCATGGTTCTGAAATGCCAGAACTGAAACAAAAATCAAGAGGCCGGAACATGGCATATTTCTGTATGACATTCAGGGCTAATTATTAGCTTTGTCAAGCAGGTCTAGAGCTGTTATGATACTGAAGTCATTAGCCTGAGTGTTTATAACCTGTTATTTAACTACAGTGTAGCATTAAAGAGTCAGCTAGCTACATTTGCTACTCAGGGAGAGACATTTATCTCCAAACAGAAATTCTATACGCCGTGGTTTTCCTGACATTTTGCTCAGCTGATCCTACATGTTGGAAATCATGACTATTAAATTGTTTGTTAAATTCAACATGAATTTTAACAAATTAGAGAAATATACTTTTCTAAGAATTATATTTAACTGGGATAAGCCTATGTCCTAATAATGATATTCATACTTAGAAGGAAAAAGAATCTAGCAATAGATGGCTTCCTACTATGACATTGCTAAAATTAAAGCAGAAGAAAAAAATGCCCCTCTCCTTTTTCTTATCCTGGTTTTCTTTTATGGCTAAAATAAGAAATACAGAAAGATGAAACTGTAATGTCTTTGCAATGAAAACTATTTGAAACTCTATTAGAATTTCATCTTCCTCTGTCTTTGAGCCATATCTCATCCAGTTTATTTCATACAGTGACAGCCCTATAGTGATCTTCGACTGCTATTCAAAGAACTTTTTTCCATTGTCATGTCATTCAATTAATCCATTTTTATCTTCTGAGGTTTTATTTACAAAAATCTAACATGTATTAAGCTCTTCAAAAGAACTTGAAATTTCTGAATCAACTTTTTCTGCTCTCATACATCTTCAGTTTTCAACCATTAATTTATGAAAACATTTTATAATATGTCATGAGTTAAAGCGTACGTTGAGGATGAAATTTCCACCTGAGTAGAACCTTTTGAGTGTTGTAAAATACCAGAAAATTTGTAGCAACATTTATTTGATGTCAAGAAAAAGGAAAAAGGATTATAAGTCGGAATAAATAGTATTAGAAGCTAATCTTCACCTTGAACTCTAACAGAAATGAATGGGGAGGTTTTGAGAGAGGTTTTTAATCACCTCTTTTATAAATAGTGAGCTTCTTATCAGTGTCTCTTGAGCCCTTCGTTATTTTTTCTTTTCAGACTTCTCCTTTGCTTTTATGCACTGAACTGGTTCTCCTAGTCCTAACAACACATTTTAAACATGCAAATAAAATCTAACATCTTTGAAAAAATGACTGAAAATGAAAAGATGATACCCGTGACAAAATGATGAACCCATGACACTAGTGAAATACATGTTAAACTCACTATAATCTTGAGAGCAATATTAGCATGTGTGGTGGCCACCATTACTACTGAATGAATCTCTGGAGTTGAACCCATTATTCACTAGAGAACTTTAACTACCTGCTATAACAAATCAGTATCTTCTCTGAATTATGCTTATAAGGGATACATCAAAACTGCCTGAACCTTGGAGCTCAGTAAAAAGTTCAGTTCTATGATAAGCCACTGTGGCAGAGGATAAGAAGAATATGATAGACCCCTGATAATATCCCTGAGAACATACCTAATTTGGCTGAGTTAAATTTCATATTAATGCAGCCCACTGGTAGCTATTTAAACAGCTATTAGTCAGATATTCCATTTGATTATATTTTATCTTAAAAAGATAACACATTTCTGATGCTAGAAACTTGGTGTCATAACTGGTAATAACTATAAAGAGTGAGAATCTGATACAAAATGTTTAAGCCTTTAGACTAAAAATGAGGTAGTATCAGAACTTTTAGAAATGTATGTACAATTTGTGCTGCTGAGTTTTTAATCTACAAGCATTCTGATCAACAGGAGTAATTGTGTTCTGCTATATGAAAAAGGGATGGTTGTTTTTTGCTTTGTTTTGTTTTTTTTCTTCAGTGAAATGTATCTCACTGTAATAAAACAGTACTTCCTTCTGTACTGATCAACACTGATATCATATCACTGGTAATAGAAGCTACTTCTGAAATGTACGGGAGATCAGTAAAATCAAAAATCAATGGTTTAAACTGAGGATGGTTGTTCTATAATGTGGTTTATGTAATTTGATAATGCCAGTCCTAATGGAGTTAAATATAATCCATTGAAATTTCAGGATGCAAGGGTCAATAGGGAGTGCAATGCCTCGCTTCCCAGCAATTACCACTTATTACTGGGGCAGTGCTTTTGCTTTGCTGTTCTGCTTGCCTCAATAAATAATATCTGGAGACCCTGCAGCTGCAGTCAATAGAGTACAGTTTTATTGTCGCAGCTTCATAGTCAGATCAATACCATCTATTCTGAGACACAGGAGAGAACCACAACACACCAATCTAATGAAACTATGTGTTTTTATGATTCTGAAATTATACATCTTATTCATTGCTCATGCTTAATGTCACTGTTGCTTTTAATAGGGCTGTTTTGACTAAACTTTTATGTGCCCTTCACATGACATTTATGCGTACCAAGAAAGGGAATTTGTGTTCTGATAATGAGTTATAGTGAACCAAAACTGCAAACATTTCCTGTTTTCTTTTCCTGATGTCAGCTTCAGTTACAGGATTCCCTAATGTTGCTGTTGCAGGGTTCTAGAAAATAGCTAAAACATCTAAGTAGACCTTATGCTACAGTTAAAAATCCATTAAAGGACAATGTAAGCTTTACTCTCTCAGAAGTGTGATTCTGGCCCTCAGAACAAAAAATGGTTTAAAAAGTTGATGATTTTTAAGTATCCAAAAAGACATCTGTATCTTAATGAAATTTTACATGTGGCAACATGCTCTGCAAACACTGGACTCACAGGTTAACTATACAAACCTAAACCAAGCTTAAATGACTTAAAGGAGCAAGTTCCAACAAAGAAAGCTAATCCCAATTTGGGAAGTGCATTTAAGATGCAAGTTCTCTTGTGCAAAAATCAGTAGTGATGTCAATGAGTATTGGGAAGTGTTAGCAGGTCTAAGGAGTTCTGATTTAAATTAAGAATGTATTGATTGTCAACTCATTCAAGAGCATGCAAATCCTTTTCTTCTTAAGTAGGACATAGACTTTCCTACTGTGCTGTCTAAATAGATATAATAAGCAGTGATGAACAATACTTCTGAGAGTTGCACAAACAAGTTTCCTTTTTATCTGCCTCCATTTTATCCTGCTTTTCATCATAATAATTTATAAGGTGCACAAAAAAATGCATTGACAGCTCAAAATTAAGAAATCAAAACCATTCTGGAAATATCAGAAGAAAATTGCAGCCCTTCTAGGTTAATGACAAATACAACATACCAAAAAGACTCAATAAAAAAGATGTAGAAAATGTCTTTACATTGAGGATATTTTTGCTAATATTTGCTTCTAAGTTTCATGACCGTTTTCCAGGAATTACATTGTACCATGAGGGTAACTCTTCACAATTATTTTTCAACTATTATATCTTTTATATGTCATGCCAGTGATGATTCATCACACAATTACATAAATAAAGTGATCAGTCTTTGGGTTAACATAAAGGTGCTTTCAATGAATGCTTTGGAAACACTAATAGCTCAATTTTCCTGCTGGTAAAAATCCCACAAGATATATAGACACTAAAAGTCTGTTTGGTGATTTAAAGTCAGGTAAAAAAGGTGAGGAAGGATTTGAACATTTTTTTAAAACAGAGGCCCTCTTTCCAACACCTTCAGGAGGAGTTTTCCTTTGCAGTAGCATAAATATTTATAACACTCACCACCACCTGCACAATCATCCTCATAAACTGATATGCTCTCATAACTACTGGTAATGAAATGTGGTTTACACTACAAGCCTTTGGCAATGTGTCTATGCAGTGCAGACATTATCAAAACAAGAGTATTAGCAAGCTTACTACTGCTAGTAACTATTGGCTATTTTAAGGTGTTTTCTTTCCCAGACAGACATCTCACATGCACATATGTATGTATACAGAACTAAAGGAAGTAGTGCTGCCTAGGAGCTAGGGCAGAGTCCTGGGATTCAGGTTTTATTCCTATTTTTTTCTACTGATTTAGTGGTAAATTTTTTGGGAAGTTTACATTTTCATAATTGAAGTTGCTACTTGTAAAATAGAATACTGATACTCGATTAACCATTTTATGTGCTTAGAAATTAATGAATGAAAAATGGCATGTATGAAATAAACACTGTGTGAATAATGTGTTTATAATTGCATGTATCTATGTTTTGAAATGACCAGTATGGAGTAGACTATGTAGACTTACTTCATCGTAGGATAACTAGACACACTTGCTTCAGGATACCTAGAATATCATAGTTATCAAAACAAGGTTATTTAAATACTTCAGCAACCATTTGGGAGAGCTAACATTTTTAAAGGCATCTCAAATATTTTCAATTTGAATAATATTGTTAAAGCAGAAAGATGAAAATTTATATCTTAATTTCAAATCCTCCTAGAAGGAATCATTACTTAAAATCATGGCTAAGATTCAAAATTATCTTTATAACGTATGAGTGAGTGGTCTCGTTAGTCATCATCCAGCTTTATATAGTTTCAAAACATTTATAATGGAATATGCAGCATAAAATTCCAGGTTTTCAATAAAAGCTTGGTAGAACAGACATTCATGTTGAACTGTAAAAACCTTCTCACTGTACATGAAAAATAAAAAGCAACTAGTTATGTACAGTAAGGGAAGAATCTGAATGAAGACCATACAATAATAAAAGTGGATCCAAAGCTCACTGAAGGCAATAGAAGTTTATTCCACTGGCTACAATGGATATTGGATAGGATTTTAAATGGCAAAATTAAGGCATTCATCCAGTGAAGTACTTAAACATGAGAGCAGTCTCACTTAAATCTTGCTGAAAACCTCTCAGTTTTGATTTCATCAGGATTACTTGCAGAGTGAGAAACTCTACATGAGCAGGGATAACAGAATACAGTCTCTGGTGTTGTATACCTAGGCCACATCTTTGCGTCAAGGAATGCAGATTCTGTATCCACATCTTTAAATAGTCATAGAGGCTACTTTAGCCTAGCTGAAGTACAGTTGATGAAGTGTTGCCAGCTGAAGAATAGAGAAGCTCTTAACAGCATGCCATTGCCACCTTCACAGGAGGTCTATTGCTATGCTATGTCACACACAAGGTGTAGCTGTTCCCAGACTTCCACTACCACATTATCTCTGCTTCTGAGTTTGTCAGATCACTCAGATACTTGCTCCATAACAAAAAGCAACCATGAAATTTGAAGGGACTTTCACATGAGTAGACCTTTTGACCATGTTTGTACCTTAGTTCTTCTTTGACAGTATGATAGGCAGTTTTGCATGATAAACCAAGTTGCATCTTAGCAAGATCGTACATGACAGCAGGAGGAAGGTTATTATTTAAATACATATTAGTAAAGATGAACAAGAAAACACAACTTCTTTCTACATAAAAAAAAATACATATAGTAAAAATTTAGTCCAATATTAGGATAGTGTTGTAAATATAAAATCCTCCACTTCTTTAAATAATAGAACAATGTAAGTTCACTTATTGGTTATCAGCAACAGTACACACAATATATGTGGGTATTAGAGTTGCGTAGTTTTTCCTCTGAGCTGTCATTCATAGGCACTGATTATTCAGTGAAAACAAGACAGATAGAAAAGTTCTACTCTGCCAATCCTTGTATCCCTGACATGCAAAACTTAAAGGTGGAAGAAATGCAAAATGATGAGAATACACATTAATTGTTGAGAAAAGTAGAATCCAAGAGCAGAAGAGATACATTTTACTGTCTAGGTTTTTAAAATTCAATCACAAGAAAAATGAGATTATTGTTGCATATGGAAGTATTATGTTGTGCTAATACTTTTTTGTAACAAAAACATACTTAGATGGTGAAATGGTCACATATTTTGTGTGAAATGTTATTGAAAATGGCTATGTCTTGGGAAATTAATGGGATCTTATATTGTCACTGAATATATTGATTAGGACTAAAGTCTATAAGTTAACTCCTTATGGTTCTCATTTGAAATGTGTCAAAGCATCTCTAGATCATTTACAATCCAGTGCAGTTAAGCACCTCACAGAGTTAATATTCAACACTTTTATTTACAGCATTTTCACTTAAATAGGTTTATAGACATGCTGTTTAAAGCAAAATTGCGTTGACGTAATTATTTCATTTTGCCTCATGTCAGTATGAGATAATAATATTTTTCTTTATTGAATGCTTTCACAAAGTTAGACCAATTACTCATGTTATGGAACAATAGAGCAATAACTGAAAACACACCATTTCCACTGGGAGGGACATGGCATGTATGAAAGCACCAGAACCTTTTTCTTAGTCTTCCCAGAAATAATGTCTCCCTTCTGCTTTACAAAAACACTGCAGAATGGGACTGAGGCAAATTCTTTTTTTTTTTTTTTTTTTTTTTTTCAGAATATTCATAAGCAGTTTGGAAAACTTTAATTTTATTCTTTTTAATTATTTGAAAATTATTCCAAAAATAATTCATCATCATTCTGTTGTGAATATCAATATTCCCTTTTCACAATTTCTATGCCATTGGCTATTTACACAACTCACATGTCTCTTTCCTGACGGATTGATCTGTTTAATCAAGCATCAAAAATCAAGGAGTAAAAATGAAAAGAAATAATAAATGTTTCAGAAAACATTTTAGCTTAGATTTATCTGCTTTTTTTTTTTAGTATGTCATCTTAGAAAGCTTGATCCCTTGAATATTGTTTTTTTTAATGAGCATGAAAAGATGTAAACACAACTGAAGTGACATTTTCCTGACTCAGTACTCACAGGATACAGAAAAGCTGCTGATGCTGTGGATGCCAGTAAAACATGTTTCATTGTCTCCTAGAAAGATAAGTGCCCATTTGGCACCAGCAAGACAGGATAGTCCCCTTTACTGTCAGCTAAGTTCACAGGACAGAAATATGCCTTATTAATTCACATTAACAGGGAAGAATGTTATAATTTCAGTAATGCAAAAGAAATGTATGAAAATATCTTGACTTACAGGACAGGTGAATTAGACTTGGGTCATCTCTACAACTTATAAAGCAATCCTATAAATGATGGCTCATTGAAGTGAAAGCAAAAGCACATCACATGGCAGAGTGTACTAGCTTTATTGCAGCTATGTGCTGTTCAACACTCCTGTATTGCAGTTTCTTTCAACATAAGAGCAGGTACCATCTCACTAGTTGCTCCTATCTGGAAGTCTGATGTAACTAAAACCTTGTGGCTTTGTACATCTCTCCATGGATACACCTTGGGTGAGGTGTAGGCTCAAGGAAGAGTAAATGCTGACTTGGACTGTGCTTATGATAAATTGTGCATCTTTTGGAGATGCCACTCAGAAACTTGCTCACTCTTTGTCACCTTTCTTAAAAAGTTTACAACTCGGCTATTGCATTTCTTGCATTATGTTCTTAATACTTGCATTATGTTCATGGTATTATTTCATGAAGAAATCGCAATGAGTATGTTGATATACTACTATGAATTCCTTGATTAAATTTTGGAGCTGAATCTAATTTGCCGCCCTGTATAGCCATTGAAAATATTTTCTGTTCATTCTCGCTTGTACTTTGAGTATGTGGTTACACAGGTTTCCTGTGCTTTTGATGAGTACTATATAAGTGTCAGAGCTGCTTCATTTCCTGCTCAACTGTAGGACTGGGAGCTACAGACACAAAATATAAAATTCTAATTCTGTAGCGGCACCAAGGAGCTTGGGCTTGAAAACTCTGTTCTTCACTCTTTCTTAAAGAGAGTATGATTTTTTTCTGTAAAGAACATACAGAGCTTTTCAAAAGTAAGTGGGACCAGAGCCCAACCACGCTGTGTTTCTTTTGCTTCTGCATTGCATCCTACTGCCATGAATTTAAATCTCTACTGGACATTCAAGACTGCAAAGAATGGAGAGTTTCACATGTCACTGGTTTTGGCTTGGATTGAAGCTCAGTATTAGTTGAAGACTCTTGTCTTGACAGACAGAAAAAGTCTTTCCTGGTAGTTCAGTCAGAGATGGATAGATCAAAACAGATATAGTAATAAATGTAGAAAATAATGAAAATATAGGAAAAATTATTCTGCTGCCTCAATAAGGAAACATGCTTGCTTCCTTCTATGCTTACTGGTCAAAACAAATCAAAACAACCCCAAGCATTTGATTTACATTTATCTGTGATATCCAACATACTGACACGTATTCTTCCACTTATTATTAATTTCTGGCTTTAGAAATAAGTCTTGTGTACCTTTTATGGTGTTTTATGCAATAAGCAGCATAGCCTGCTGTCCCCATGTATCATGGAATACATGCCTCTGAGTTTTAAGGGCTGATCGCTGCTCAGTAACTTTTTTCATTATGGTATAAGAGTGATTTGGAGTAGGTGATTATGATTGCTAGATGGACAGAGGGAAAATCCAGGAAACTTGAGTCCAGATGTCAGTAGCAGGTCAAACTGTAGATACTGAAGCTGTATGATTCATCTTAATCTGCTTGCATGGTCTCTGGCTACTCATTATGAACAAAACTATAAATGCTGGCCTGATACAATATTTTCATCATCTCCCAAAGGAGGATGATTATGAAGTTATCAAACAAGCCTTGATGATGAAGTTACCATTCCCTACCAGTTCTTCTTATGAGACAAAAGGGATCTTCCTGAACTCTAGTAAAAAGATTATATATCAGATTAGTTATATTTATCAGTGGGTCAAGAAATTAAGTAGGTGGCCATCATGAAGCTAGTGCTGAGTTCTCTCCATATCAAACAAAGCAAGCAGCAATTGACTATCTGCCATTGACCACAGAAAATAGGGCTGTTAGCAGTTGGCAGCCAGTCTATTTGGATTTGGAAGATCTACAGCTGGATCTGCTTTTTTGAGAATTTAGTGACATAAAGAGTTTTTCACACCATAATACCCATAGATCACACAATTCATTGCTGGCTTTGTACAAATAGGATGGCTTAGCACTTATAAGACTATCCATTTTTATCAGGGCTTTCCAGAGCATGCATATCCATATAGTGCTTGGAGACTTATTGAAGTAATATATCAGTAAGAAAAGATTTTTCTCTGCAATTTTGCATGCCTTGCATGATACCAGGGCCACTTAACCTCCCTCAGCTGTAGATCACCAGGTCATAATATGATTCTCTAACTTTCTGCAGCTCCTCTGTGGCTGCAGAAAGGGAAGTACATGCATTTCTTGCTTTTTCCTATGCAGATAAATAGCTTGCTATTCTTATCAGGATCTGGTGAACTGCACATTCCTTTAAGGCTCCTGAAGCCAACTGAGAGAAGTTATCTATCTACCAACTGAACAGCTGCAGTGTGGTGATGGAATGTGCATCTGGCTGGTGGCAATCTAACTAGCAACTTCTGTGTCACTTATCAAAAATACACGCTAAAGTACAAGCCTTATCATATGGTTCTTGTTAATGTCTGCAAGAGCCCATGGCTGCTGTGTACAAGTATCATGTGTCAAAAAGATGATACTAAGGCAGCAAGCCTCATTTGGATAGCAAGGTCATAAGGGACATTGTCAAAGGCTAGCTTAAATCTCAGATGCAGAAATCTCACATGTATGTTCTCTGCCTTTTCTGCCTGAGCACAGTCCAGAGCATATATCTTTTCCAAAAAAAAAATGTACACATGGATCCAACAAAAAGTGTGGTACTCCTGAGAAAGAGACTTGTGCTTGCTGAAAACCTAAAAAGACAAACATTAAGAACACCTCTCAAACTCAATGCTCTTGAAATCTACACCTAAAGTTCATCAGTTCTTTTGGTCAGCAGTTTGTATTTACAGAAGTTCCAGAAGAGGATGATGTGTGTGAGACTGGGGCTTTGGATTTTGGCCCAGTGATAATCAGGTTTCTAACAAAACCTGTTTACCGAATCTTCTGAAAGAAGCTATTACATTAGATAAAACAATATGAATGGACATCAGTGGCCCAGAAACTGGGTGGCTCATAGAAGACTTAGACCTGGACCAAAGAGGAACAGAAACAAGCTAATAACAAATGAGGTCAGGTAATGGAAATACAAGTATCACCATATGGCAGGAATCAACAGACTTAATCTTTGAGTAGTCACACTGTAAGCAAGTGAAATCAAACAGCCATTAAAAAGCACCACTCCTTTTCTTCTAGCCTATTAATTTACCCAGACCTAGCAGAAGTGGGCAAACCTTTCACATTAGTAGAAACCCAAACTTCAGGGCTTAGAAGGCTGAGCTGACCCTGACCTCAATGAAGATGTGAAATAGAATTTTGGATGGTAATAGGTGTGAATTGCTTTCCTGTGGCAAAAGTAGAGGATACTACAATGTGCCTCCTGTTTGTATGTGAAGGAGGAGAGCTGGAAGTCAGTGTCCTATGGATAATTATATTCAACTCCTCATCAGTCTAATGCTAGAATGGTCACATTGTGGTTTACGCATATTTTACACGTTTTACATTTACGTTTACTTCATCTTTTCCCTTAAACAATCCAGTTTCTAGGTACAGTTAAATACCTTCATTTAACACAGGGTTATTTCCCCCTGAAAAATAATTGTTCTGGTTCAGATCACAGTAGATTTATCATGTACCATCTTCTGATTTATGGCATGTTCCTAATTCCTATGCAATTATTTGCATATATAATTTTTGTTACACTGCGATCATAAAAATGGTCACAAAAAATGGTTTGAAGGCTAAATAGTGATTGGAGAGCTTGAACTGTTCAGGAGCTTGACATTCCCAAGAAAGGTAGTAGTGCCTTAGGCATTGTTTGCTCATAAGGCACCCATACACAGGGATAGCTGTAGGATAGACAGAATAGTAGCATTCTTCTCTAGTTCCCAGAAAAACCCTAACTAGTCAGCAGAACAGCATGCAAGCCTCCTGAGAATACTGATAAGAAGGAATACAAAAATTAGGCACTAAAGTAATAATGAGACTAAAGGATACAGTGCAAAGTAGGCAGAAGCAAATATACCAGGAACAACAGTCACTCTGATTTCATCTTGCTATTGCAAGGGGTCAAGAAGCCAAATTTATGGTGGCTGCATCGTGTGTGACAACAACAGTGACATTTGTTTTGATTATTTTATTTGGAAAAAGAGTCACGCTTGTAAACCAAGTATCAGACTACATTTAGATATATTGATCATATTTTAGAGTAACAGATTAAATTGATTTAATTGCTTAAATCTTACATTGCTATATCTAATTAAAAGGCAGGTAAGCAGCAATATTAAGCTGTGGGCATTGTTACTTGACAACATCTGAAAAAAAGGGAGCATTAGTGGCTTGGACAGAAACTAAATATGACTAATTGACCAAGTTCTGCCTTTAGAGATAATGACAATCCTCTCATAAGGAATATTTTATTGCAATTATAAATTAAATAGACTAAACCAAAGATTTTTAGAAATTCTGACCTTTTTTTTTTTTTATCATAGGTGTCCATGCAAATGAAACAAGAAGCAAAAGTAACATAATTCTGCAATTCTCTAATGCTCAAATGTAGTTTGTTATTTGGACTTTTTTTTCCATTCTATCTACTGACTGTATCAGGTATGTAACTTTGGTTCTTTTGTTGACAAAGACTTTCCACATGCTAGCACTTGCACATACAATTTGATATACTCTCATCTCTATGTCTGACTGAATTATTATTATAGTTATTAAGTATGAGTATGAAATTCTAATACAAACAAGTTTGTATATGTTATTTTGGATGCAGCAGCAAAACCATATAAAAAATCTGAGTAAACATTTTATTTCTATATTTGACTGTCAGTTAAGCAGGTGAGCTTTTCCATTTCTGAAGAAAGGTAAGCTTGCTGTCAACCACAGAAAATTTTGAGTACTATAAGCACAAATAATGGCCACATGATTGAGCTATAAGGGTAATGTTAATTAGTGCACATCTCCTACATTTTTAACTTCAACTGTCCTTTCCTTGTAGCTAACCAAGGAAACTAATTGGGTGGCAGAAAAGTATTGTCTTCTCCCTTCATGCAGAAATAGGGGGAGGGAGCAGGAGAGTGCTTTGCATCACAGAGCTCCCTGAGTTGACTGTGCTCCATTCAAGACTGAAAGTGCACTAACAGCATAGTGAGCACCACGACTGCTGAGAGTCTCACAACTAGCTCATTTTGAAAGAGTAGGTATTTGTAATAATACTTTGAGAATCAGCATACCATCAGTTTCTCCTTACAGAAGACAATAACCTGTGTTTTCCGTCAAAAATTGTGCTTTGGGAAAAAGGAAGATCAAGGTGGTTCAGTTAAACACAGTGGAAGATGTCCAGCCTTTATGTATCATCAGGTTTGGAAAGATCACACAACAAACAGTGATGATGATGTGGGGAAATGGAAAGAAACATTACAGTATTTTTCCTAACTTAATTACTCAAAGTTACCTCTATATTACCTTGGAGACACATTTCAAAGCAGTACGATTTCTCTACTCACTGAACTTCTAGACGTTGGGAATATGAAATGTTTGTTTTCCTAGAGCATATGACAAAGAAATTAGTGCATGAAATGTGGTGGTTTGCTGTGGCAATCACTTTGAAGGCTGGAGTACTGCAGACTATTAGTCATCACAACCTTGTGAGTACATGGTATTTGGCAGCTTTACCCAAGAATGAGGTTTATACCCAGGAATTGCAAGGAAGAAATGATCTTTGCCTTGGAGTCTGTTTAAAACCAAATGTGGAATTAAATAGTTAAACCATTTTTCACATTGTCTTTTGATGAAAACATGTAGATATATCATACATATTGTAGTATATTGCAATTTTATGTTGGGTTTTAATTTTCTTTTTTGTTATTTATGTTAAATTCTTTTGTTTATTCTGAACCTGTTAAAATGAGAGTAAAAACCTTTAAGAATCTTCTGATGCACTTTCTGTACATATTAAATACGAGGCAATGACAATCTTATTTTTAACAATCTCTTGCAAATCACCTTTAACAGCATTTGGCTTTTTTTATTTTAAGATCTTTCCTTTCAGCTACTCTTATCTTAGCCATTGCTATATGTGTATCCAGCAAAATATGTGCTAATAGAGCCATACATTCTTCCCTTAATGCAGAAATGTGGCAAAGCAAACAAAACATTGTCTTTAATCCTGCCTGATAAGTGCCATCATAATGTCCCTATTTATTCTCAAAGAAGTTTGTCTCCTGTGTGATTTTTCTTTTCCACTTGTGGGCCATTTGTAGTTTCATGGAACATCACAATTTTGCCTTTCCAAAGACTTTGACAATGACCTTCATCAAGGAAAATGAAACAAGGAACTGAAATTCTCACCTTAAAAACAAACAAACAAAAAAAAAGCTTTCTTAGGCCATTTTAATGTGCCTTATGAGGCATTTTGATAATTTTTTAAATTTGATTAAAAAAATTATTATCAAAAAAATTGATAATAAAAATGCATGTTTCATTTGTGCTTTATTGTTTACCTTTATACAGCATACTCTAGCTATAGTGAAGGGTAATCAAGCTGGGCTCAAGTAAAATCTTTATTAAAGGTCAGGCTGTCTGGGCTGGTATCGCTGGCCAGTGGTGTTTACATCACAAATTTATAGGAACAGGTGAGGAAACATGCAGGGATGAGAAAACATATGCCTTTTAATATGTTGTTTTAGGAAGATCATCTGTATTCCTTTTAAACATTTGCCTTACACATATAAAAGGTGGTCTAGGCTTTCTTAAGTCTTAACATTGGGAGTTTAAGTAATCAGTAGACTAGATGGCTAACCTAGGGTAGTTTTTTTTGGAAAATGTCTTTTTTTTCTTCAAAGAAGTCTCATTTGGATTCTGCTTCTGTCTCTCTGTAGTAATTCTGCTGTTACACAATTAAAAATTGTGAATTTTGACTTAATTATACTTCGTACTCACTGCTGAAATGAGCAGGGTATGTTTTAAATAAAGAGTTTTACACAA
Organism: Brotogeris chrysoptera; assembly: GCA_030323915.1. NCBI lineage: Eukaryota > Metazoa > Chordata > Aves > Psittaciformes > Psittacidae > Brotogeris > Brotogeris chrysoptera. The sequence continues at coordinate 1,916 of JARCZZ010004121.1, read as the reverse complement.
CAAGAGTGGTATGTGATTTAATTTACCTTTAAAAACATTACTTGTTGTTTCTGGTAAAAATCTCAGTTTGCTCTAGGGCAGAATTCTAGATTAGTCAAAGTGCATCTTGTCTTGGAGAAAAAATCGAAATTAACACCAGGAAAGGCAATTCTGTATAAAGATAATAACAGCAAAATACATTATTAATTATTTTTTTACTGTGACACTTCGGAGAGAAGAAAAAAAAAAAAACCACCTTCGCACAGCTAAGACGCTGGGAATTCATATATTTTTAATTGTCTGGCAGATCAAAAACATGACTAGACTCAGCTACTGAAGTCTCATTTACCACCGAGCGCTTAACGAACTGTCACTGTCTAGACAAAGCTCTTGAGGGGAGATGGGAGTCACCTCCCTGCAGAGCCGCGAGTGGCAATGCTGCTGAGCTCAGGAGCCCTGACCTGACTTCCTTTCTTAATGCTCTGCAGTCTCTCAACCTAATTGTACTTGAAGCAGTGAAACTGATGTGTTCCATGTGACATGTACAGGGAACTAATTGAATTATATTTTTTTTTTTTTTATGAAATTTCTCTGAGTACTGAACTGATATAAAGGGATTTATTTTGTTCCTGTTTCTTTTTTCAACATTTAGTAGCATGTAATCATTAGTCATTTTTCTTGGCTTTTAGTATCTAAAGATCCAATTCCACTGCAGCTATTTGGCCAACAGCTGAAAAGTCTAAAATACAAGTGTGACCTTGACATTCAGAGATTTACTGCAAATGCAGGTTGAAGGCCTGGAGGACTATATCCCTAACTCTTTTTAATAATACAGAGAATATTTCTATTGACTGGAAGTCAGAAAGAGATTACATATTTCCTCTCCAGGTTTCTATGATAACTTTAAGTACTTTAAGTGAAAGTAGCAAAAGAAACAAGTGTTACAGCAATAAGAAAAATCATAGAATCATAGAATGGTTTTGATTGGAAAGGACCTTAAGATCATCTAGTTCCAACACCCCTGCCCACAGCACCTTACAGTAGACCAGGTTGACATTGAATGGTGCCAGGGATGGAGCATTTACCACTTCCCTGGGCAACCCATTCCGCTGCTTCACCAACCTTACAGTACAGAACTTCTTCCTCATATCCAACCTAAACTTCCCCTGTTTAACTTTGAACCACTTATCCCTTGTCCTGTCACTACAGTCACTAATGAAGAGTCCCTCCTCAGCATCCTTGTAGGCCCCCTTCAGATACTGGAAGGCTGTTATGAGGTCTCCACGCAGCCTTCTCTTCTCCAGGCTGAACAGCCCCAACTTTCTCAGCCTATCTTCATATGGGAGGAGCTACAGTCCCCTGATCATCCTCATGGCCCCCTCTGGACTTGTTCCAACAGCTCCATGTCATTCCTATGCTGGGGACACTAGAACTGCACACAGCCAGAGCCACTCCTTTTCCAATATATTTTAGCTACTAATGTGGCATGTGGCTTTTGAATTGAGGAAGAAAAATAGGCCAACACGTTATACATATGATTGAGCAAGACAAAACCTCAAGTTCTGAATGAATGGTTTTATAATAGAAATATGTAAACTAACCGGTATAGAACCATTAATGTAAATTTGGGGTCTTAAATTGAGTAACAATTATATATATTTATTGAGCCACTGGGGAAAATGTGACTTTCTTGCTTTTGTAACACTTAGGTAGGAACGTAGGCTATAAAATTAGGCTGAGAAAGTTGGGACTGTTCAGCCTGGAGAGGAAAGGCTGCATGGAGACCTCATAACAGCCTTCCAGTATCTGAAGGGGGGCTTTAGGGATGCTGGGGAGGGACTATTCATTTGGGACTGCAGTGATAAGACAAGGGGTAATGGGTTCAAACTTAAACAGGGGAAGTTTAGATTGGATATAAGGAGGAAGTTCTTTACTGT
>JARCZZ010004120.1:73094-92876 GCA_030323915.1 Brotogeris chrysoptera | reverse complement strand
ATGAGCCCTGAAGGGGCTGCAGCTCCATGGGGGACATTGGGCAATGGTTACATGACCCCTGAGATGACAGAGACACATTTTGGTGCTTCAGTAATCAATAGAATGGGTGAAGGCAGTGCTGGCCAACTCCACAAGGGCCAGGACCATCTCCTTTGCTCCTTCTCTGTCCCTCAAGCAGTCAGTGAGTGACCTGAGCAGTGCCCATGCACTGCACTTGTGATGTGTCCTTGGGGTTGGAATTCAGCCCTGCCCGGCCATGTCCTCCAGCTGGGCTCATCAAGAGGGAGCTCCTGGGAGAACCTGCGCCCCACGTGCAGGGAAGGCTGCGAGGGCAGCACAAGATGTGGTGCCAGCGGTGTGTGTCGAGGGCTGCTGCTTCAGGAGGGGGCTGCAACAGCTCCGGGCCTTGAGCTCACCCATCCCCATCTGCGTTTGCACGCACACCTCATGCACGCAGCAGCTCCCCTTGTACCCCGCTGCCATTCTCCTGCTGGCAGCTCCTTCTCCTTTCCTGCTTGCAGGTTCCCACATGGCCGCATCTTCCTGTCGGGCCCATCATGGATGAGCCCGTGCCAGAGCCTTCGACCCATGCACAGCGAGGACTGCAAGGGTAGGACAAGATGTGCTGCCATCCCAAAGGCAATGTAGGGCAGCATGGTGGTGGCAGTTGTGCCGCCAGGACAATGGCACCGGACACCTTGTTCCTGCAGCAGAGCATACTCCTGCTCCAGCCCCAGCCTGAGGCCCAGTTCTCCCTGCACCCCCGCCAGCATTTCCTTTTGGGACCTCCTTGTATTCCCCTCTTGCCCCAGGTCCCCCAGCTGCCCCTTGCTCTGGGATGTGGCCATCTTGGCTCACACCAGCCATCCATGGCTCTCAGGCAGTGGGATGACAGGTCAGCAAGTACATTCATTGCAGAGGGGGAGCACTTTAGGCTGCACATCTAGGGAACAGGTCCTGGGAGCCAAGCACCCTTATCCCACTACCAGGGTCCCTGTGGAATATGAGTGCAGGGTGCTTGAATGGCGGCACCTTCCTGCTGCTCTTAGACAAGAGGAAAGCTAAGCTGGCCCTGCTGCAGGGCTAACAGGCTGGTAAGCAGCATGGCAGAAGTGACCGTTGTCCCTACCTAGAATGGTGGGTCAGCACCTCCTCTTGTCCTCCACGGTGCATCTGGTCCTGGGCATCTCTCACAGCTCTGTCTTGTCCTCAGCACCATGCTGGGTATCTCTCAACACCTTCAAGCTGAGGCTTGGTGCTCACTGTCAGCCATGCTTCTCCCCAGTCTGGCGCTTGTCCCATGTCAGTGTCCTGGTGTGCTTCCCTGCTGCTATCCCCTGCTTGCAATACCGATATGACTCTGAGCAGCACTTTGCCAAGCCAGGAAAGATATTTTCCCCCAGCCACATTTAAGCACAGAACACAAGCAAGAGCATATGCTGTAGACATCAGGGGCTGGAGGTGGTCAGTGCTGACAGCACAGTGAGCACTGCCTGTGGGGCAGCAGTAGGCTCCGGGCAGCCTCCAGGCATGATGGCTGCAAGCAGAAGGGGCTGGGGCACCTCTAACCCTGAGGGCACCCCCTCAAGCAGGAATGTTATGGACTGCTTGCCCCTGGCTGGGCTGGGACAGGGCCAGCCTGCAGGATGCTGGGGCTGCCCCCAATGTGCTGCCTGTGCCCTGCTTGGCCTCCCAGCCCCTCACCTCTGCCTCTAGCCAGCACTGACCCTCTGCAGCCACTTTCCGGGCCTGCTTCCACACAGGAAGGGCAAGGAAAAGCCAAGTGCCAACACAAGGGATGTCCCCGCGATGCCCACACCCATCCCTACCCACCTTTTTGCCTCCATCGTGCTGACTCCCACAGGATTGTCCCATGCATTGGTCTATTCCTGGACTCTCTGTCCAGTGGTCATGTGCTGAGATACATCCTGTGCCAATGAGCTCTGGTCCCTGCTGCTGCCAACAGCAAGCATGGCCCTTGCACTGCCCCAGCAGCACTGCCCAGGGGCTGGAAGAGGAGATTGGAGGAGCTGCAGGTGGAGGATCTCATAGAATCAGAGAATCAACAAAGCTGGAAAAGACCTTTAAGATCAAGTCAAACTGTTACCCATGGATTGCCAAGGCCACCACTAACCCATGTCACTAAGGGCCTCGTCTATATGGTGTGAGCTTTCCTTTGCAAATGAGTAACAGAGCTGTTTTATCTATAGACTCTCTTTGGCATTGCTCTGGGATGTTTTACTACAAACCCCCTTTCTGGTGAATTGATTTGATAAATATGATAGTGGATTTTTTTTCTCTTATCATGAGAACAAATACAGTTACTATGTAGGCTTGAATAACATCAACACAGATCTCGTCTTCCAAGGGTAGAGTTGATTTTTGTTACTTTGTGGAAGCATAGCCTTTGATTTGATGGGATGGCGAGAATCGAAGAGTTTTTCCCCATTTCCAGCTGTGAGTGACTCCTTGCACTTTATCTTGATAAAACACTCTGTGAACAAAAAAATATTGAAATAGAAGTTAATGTTAAGAGAAGAAAAACAGCAGCAGCACCATCCTGAACATGCTGAAATCTTGATTACAGTGCTGTGAAAAGTTGGTAAATTATTAATGAATTGCAGTCTTCACTGAAGAGCAAACAACTTTCCTCATGCCTATTTAAGGCTCAGATCTAGCGCTTTTAATAAATGCACTTTAGCAGCTCTCAATTTCTTAAATAACAAAGTTTAAATTATGCATTTCATTAGAAATACTGATTGTTTTTACATTTATAGTTGCATCTTTTGTCGTCTCTTTCCTATTTATGCGAAGTAAACAACAGTAAACCACAATCAGTCCATCAGAAATGATGAGAATATGTGTCCCTGTGCTGATGGTATGGAGTTTCCTTTACAACAGAGTCATGCTTTCTCTTAAATTTTAGTTTTATAGACTAGGTTTTGTTCTCCTTGAAAGTACATTATAAATCAATAAGATGCATTTTACAGTAAAAGGAAAACATGTATAAAGTACTCTTTACAACTTTTCGAGTGTTCAATAAAATATAAAAGTCTTCCAAAATGGCATGCTTGGAATAAGTGTAACTTGGCTTTCCAGTGATGCTGTCTTCTGATTGCTGCATATCATCTCCTATGCAAAATTTATTGCAGATCTGGGTATCTTTATTTCAGTAGCATCCCGAGAATGTTTATTGGAGTGAGCTGTTCTCTGCAGTAAGCGAAGGCACTACTTGCCTGAGAATTGATTGATATATGTGGAAAACCAGGCATAAAATCAGTTGCTGCAAAAATATTCTGGATGAAACCTTAACTCATTGGAGTGAGTGGGAATTTTGCTGTCGGGCTCAAATGAGCTGATGATGTTTTTGTTGTTCATGAGCATAGCAGCATGCTCAGATGCTCATACAATGGAAGTATATCAGCAAAAGGGCTTTTCCAAGATCATGCAACACTATAGACCACATCTTCAGAAAGAAACCTTGGCACGTAGCGGACTGTAAGGGAGGGATGTTTCTGGTTTTGTAGTTACCTCCTTCTACAGAGAAAAGATGAGAAAAATTGCAAACAGGCTTTGGAGGAGCCTGGGGCTCCTCAGGACTCTGCCTGTTGGCATCATGGGTGATCAGCAGGTTTGACCTTGGTACTAGTTTTAAGGATCTTATCCAAGGTTTGTGGTTACTCCACCAGGAAGGAGTCCTCTGTCAGGCAGAGCTGCTGAAATTAGGGGCGCTCACTCAGCCTGCAGTGTTTGGTACCTGGCGGTGTTGCTCACTGTGCTCTGAATTCATGCACTGATTAATGAGTCTCATGCAGATGTTTATTTTCTTGCTCATAGATGTACCTCATCTTCCATGTGGTTAACAGCTCTGTCCCTGATACTCGAGTACCATCTCCAAGGCTGTACAAGGTCTGACTCTGGTTCTTATTTAGCTGAATAAGAAACAAACAAAATTGATTTTCCTGTTCTTACTGTATTTGAAATATGATGTGCATGCCCTCAACAGGAGAAAAAATAAATTCAGGCACTAGAAAAGTTAAAACAGCTAAATGAAGTCGGAATCCCAAACCACAGGAAAATACTTTGATTGGTATATTTCCCCTTCTTATTTTGCTGTGATGGATTTATTTCAATTATCAGTAAATCTGTGACATCAAAAAGTGTTTATTTAAAGGGAATATTTATAGCAGTGTTTTCTTTTAGGAATCATATAATCTAAAATGAAAAGAAGAATCTCTTTTAGCTGTGTGGTTAGAGGCAGTTTAGCAACATTAGAATGTTATATTTAGTTTCTGCCAGGTGATGCATTGCCTTGCTGTCTGGAGGCTCGATCTTTTTCTGAGTGCTTGACCTTTTTCTAATAAACATCTGCTCTATAAAAACCCTGTGGTGTTCTGTTTTCTTTTGCATTATCATAAAAGGATACAAGTGGAGGAGATGAGGAAGCAGGACCTGGAAACATTTGGAGCCACAACTCTTCCAGTGGCATTAATGACATTGGGAAGCAATTAAACTATCTCTCATGTTATTTATTCAGTCTTCCTTATGGGGCAGTGTGGTCTACTAGGATATGCCTCCAGGTGGGTACCTATCCTATCTATGCATGTTGACTTCTGTCTGGTAGTTAGGTGGAGGACACTCTGGACATCCACATGCATTTAGTTTGTGATGGGGGCTTGGAATTTCTGTTTTATTGCAAATAATTACCATTCTACTACTGTTTCATTCTGTCTCTCTCAAAAGAGAAAGAGAAAATGTAGAATATCTTAATCTGAAGCACATTCCTACTTGTGTGGTTCTGAAGCCACTAGCTTCAGTGAGAGATTGATCTTATCTTCAGAGTGAGGAGACCATGGAGGAATGCTGCTTGTGCCTGAAGTACTTCACTAGAAAGGGAGTCCCTTTCCCCCTGGAGCTGTTTGGTGAAAAAGAGAGTTCTTAAAATTTTCAGGCATAATCTTCCAGAGGAAGAGAGAAGTCACTTTTTGTGGCGAAACCTAAACTTTGAGAAGCTTTTAATGCTTCTTGAGTGAGGCCTTGTATTTCAATAAAACCCACTTGTCTGGGTGTAGTTGCATGTTATTTTCTTATGTGAGCCTGACTTCATGGTGAATACAGACACATTCCTGTGCCTTCCCTGTTGCCTCAGAAGTCTGTATGTGTCCTGGGATTAGCTTTACGATGGAAAACAAGAGGTCAGGATAGAGGAAGAGGCTGGGTGTTTGTACATACTTGCACAGATGCTGTGTCAGTGGCTGGACACAGCATACTTTGGGTTTTGCTGTGCGGTAACATGAAGTAACTGCATATGGAAAGCAAGTTAAAGACACTGCATATCTCTCATTAGTGTTATTTCCAAAGATGCTTCATTACTGGGATAATCTTCTTCAGAGGATAGCCAAGCTCTGCTGGTCTCTGGTGGTCTCTTGGAAGCATTGGTGCAGTTTTAAGGATCATCAGGTGTAATCTGCTGTTTGGTGCTCGGACCTGCACAGCTGTTACTGAGCGCAGGTTCGGGAGTGACAGGCTGTCAGTCCTGTTTGTGAAGGAGCTTCAAGGAGCCATTGTTCTTTCAAGTTAAAACATTTAAACATTTAAATCCTAAAGCTAGGGCTGCAGGCTCATTTTAATTATACCTTTAGTCTTTTGGAAATACTTTCCTGCTGATGATCACACAGCTGTCACATATACATTACCTTTAGTCAGAATACATGACAGTGCTTTCCTATTAGCTGTCATTGTTTTACAAGGAAAACTGAACACTACTAGAGCAGACATTAATTTCAAAAGATGACACTGCTGGCAAAGTTATTAAAATAAAAATATCTGAAGACTCAAGTTCATTTGATTCATAGCAAAAATCTGCGCTAACCTCTCTTGGCAGTTGAGGTGACTGGCTTTCTTTGTCTTAGGGAGGTGCCTACAGTCCTGTCTGATCCAGCTCCATCAGGCTGAAGAACAATACTTGAAGTAGTTCTTGATGTGTTATTCCTCCTTTGCAAATAATTTTTGTCAGCAAGATAAATAATATTACTGCTCTATTACCTGTAGTACCAGTTGCGAAATGGCAAATATCTCTGCTATCTTTACCTGCTGATCTTGCTTCTCTGCCATTAGTTACCAAACTCAAGGTTAAATATGAAACACTAAAGAAATCCTCAAAAGCATGAACTGGATTGATTAAAAATGTATGGAAGCGCTGCACTTCCAGCATTGGGCTCCTAACCGAGGAATAATTATCAGTAATAGTAGGAAAAGAGTGAGTTGTGTCAGAAACCTGATGCTGCTTCATTCTCCCTCTGAAGTCATTGATACGCATCGAAATCTGAAGGGCAAGTCCAGGTCTTCCTAGCTTTACTTTTCCTCTCCATTTCTTCCTTCCCCATTCCACTGCAGTGCAGTGACTCCCACCGTAGGGGTGTCTGTGCTGTCCTTCCATGCCTGGTCTTGAGCATGCAGACCTGCACACTGCTTTTGCTGTCACAGGTATTGAGGTGGCTCTGCAATCCTTTGTGCCAATGTGGCTGAGTCCCATGGGCAAATGAGCGTGCTTTGTGTTGTGAGTTAAAATAATGGTTCTGAAAATGGATTCTTTTGGGAAAATTCCTGGTAGGATGGTTTTGGTTTAGTGTCTAACTCAGTCACTGGCTTCTAAGCTGCAGGTACAGAGTTTATTTTTAAGACTGCAAAACCTACTTGATGTTACAGGTAACTGTGATTCCAATTATATTGACTTCTCTTTGTGCTTTTTGAATTTTTTCCTTAGGAAAGATTGCAGGAGGCAGTGCTGGGTTCTGGCATAGCAGCGGTGTTATTTGTTTTTCATAGATATTCTCTTATTTCTTATGAGAGATAACACAAAATAGAAAGTCAAGAGTCTTACACACAAAGGCAGGATGGAGTTATTTGCCATTTACTGTTCAGCTAGGTACAGTTACTTATGTGTGCCTCTTTCATGTCTCATCACCTGAAATATATAATGTCATTTTATTTTTCATTTTTATTTGCTACATTGGCTTGGAAATAAATGCATGCAGTGTGTTTTCTGAGTGCTCGAGAAGTATTTCAAAAAGGGCAAACCAAATTGATTTAATCACAGATATTGTTAAAGGCTCTTTTTTAATGGAATGTGCTGTGATTGCTGCAGCAGATTTTTGTTTAAGTTGTTATTCAAAGAGAATATGCATGTCCTGAGAATGAACATAAAATAACAATAAAACATAATAAACCCAACAAACAAGTCATAGGAGGAAAAGCATTGTTGTATGGGAATAGTTTGAATAAGAACACTGGAGCATCTGAAACAGCTTTCCTGCCTATGTATGACAAAATTATTAGGAAACAAACTTTCAGAGTCCTAGTAGTTTAAGTGCAGTAGAGAGAGGAGAGAATGACTTTTCCTAAAAGCCACTAAGTTCAAGTAGAAATATCCAGGTATCTGGTATTTTGCTGTGAATGTGACACATGGAGTCGTTGTCGCTGATGGCTTATTAAGAAGACTGGAAAAGTTCAGGGTGGGAGTTGTGAGTGCTGGTGGATTACTTTATGACAGCGTTGGGTTTATGGCTTGCAATCCTGTGTGAGTAAAAGGTGTTAATGTTGGCAGTGCTCTTCAGGGAGTTTCCACACAAAAGCAGATGTGTGCCAAGAAGAAAAAGGGTGGATTTAGCAGAGGTCATGTTTGATGACTACAGGTAGATGCTATCTCACTGGAAGAAAAGGAAATAATTAAAGCTTTTAATATTCTATTATACAAGTTTCCACTTTAGCTTCATTAAGGTAACAATATGAAAAGACAAGATAGTGTGGGCTGAGGTGGTTTTCCTGGGATGCCACAGGAAGAAGAATGTATACACAAATCCGAGGGATCCTTTTCTTCAAAGCTAGCACTGGGTGGTTTGTGGGCATAAAGTCAGAGTGAGCCAGAAAAGTGTTTGGAGGATAGCCAGTGTGGAAATATTTTTAGCTGACTGTCTGAAGTGAAGGTGCAGCACAGGTGGCTAACAGAAACCCACTATCGAACCGCTGCTGGAGACTCTAGCCTTTATTCAACATAGACAAGGGAGTGATTTAATTTGAGCATGAAATGATGGAGTAGCAATTAATAAATAGAGTGGATACTGTAGATTCATGCACTGTGGGTATTTCTGCTGATCCTTATTATCAGTTCAAGTAGATTGTGATCTCTTTTCACATCTTTGTATACAAATAAAAATATTTAAAGAATGGTGCTCTTGGAGGGATAACCTATATGGCTGTGAGCAGCTTCTGATGATGTTTAAATGCCAGCGTGAACTTGAGGTGCTTTCTGAACTGTAGGAGTCAGTTATAAGGGCTCTTCATTGGTAGAATCATGATTCTTTTCATGTTCTTCAATTAAAAAAAAACCAAACCAACCACCTACAGTGTAAAATTAAGGAATTTTCTATTCAAGCAAAGGTATGGAAATCACTGCTTATTTCTCTAGGTTTGATTTTCATAACTGCTGAGATGGGAGCATTAGCAGGTGTTACAGGGCAGAGCAAGCACAGTGCATTTTCATTTTATGTTCTTACAAAGCACATGTATCAAAATTGACATCCGCTTCTTGCATACAGATGCATTCTTTTGGTGGAAACACTTGCATACAAAAATGAAGACTTCTGTCATGATGCATGCTCTGAATTGGCTAACAGCCATAAACCTGCAAGTGTTGGATCTTGTCTGGGCAGTGCTAGTGCAAATTCTAATATGGTGATTTTCTTCTGACATTTGTTTTGGTTTTGTTTTCCTGCTGTGATGCTAGTTCTTGTGCTAGTAGACTGACATCTGTGTTGGATGTTCAGGTTCTGTCTTTTGTATTATGTAAATGTCCATATATCTGCAAATGTCCATCGAATTCTAAGTCTATATTAAACAAGGAAATTAAGATAATGCAAATGAAAATTTGAGAATTAACTGTGTCAATTTATAATAAATGACTAAATGCCACAAAGAAATCAAGAAGTACAATCAACTTAGCTAAAACTTATATTGAGTGTATTAAAATATGCAGTGCAATTAAAATACCACTTTAACATGAGAGAATATTAGTGATTTGTATCTTATACATCTAGGGCAAGATTCTGACTTGGGGGTGATAATCCAGGAAACTCACTCAGATACCTAACCTTCCACTGAAATAGATCTCATGTTTTGATCTGATAAGGACGCTTTGATGTAGAAGAGGGTGGAATGATAGATTCATGTTCTGGTGATTTCTTATTATGTATTGGTACAATTCCTGGATGCCCATGTAATGCATCAGGTTCTTACAGTCTGAGTACTGGCAGATGCAAATGAGGAAGAATCTTCCTTAATGTAGCTCAGTTGAAGCATCTCACTCCTGAATTATAATCCCTCTGGCATTCTAGAATTGACTTCTTTGGCTGCCAGTTTTGCTGAATTGTGCAATGGCTTTGTGATGTACACGAGTGGTTGTGAGAGACTGAGGTAGATCTTTTGACCTAAGGCAAATTGAATTTAATCTCTGGTCCTTGGAGGTTTCCTTTATAGTTTGAGTGGCTTCTGTGTTTCCAGTCACTGTGCTTAATGATTGTTGGGAAATTGGCTTACCTTATTAATGTGTGCCAAGTGACTTGGATGTAGTATGTCTGCAAATACCCAGGGGTGGTTTTCTCTGATGTATAAAGCTGGTCTTTGACAGCCTGGAAAAGAAAAGGAAAAAAAAGGTACTTTGCTTTGCATATTTCTGTCTTTTCAAAATTTCTTGACATTAATTATGGCAGCTGCTTTTGTAACTGTTGATAAAGTCCTGACCGACTAAGGGTTTGTATAGATGTTCAGCTTTTTGCACTGACAGTGATCACGTTAACTTGAATAGGTAAAAAAAAACAGTATAGAAAGTTAGTACTGGTACCAGTTTTGAAGTCATTTGATGCTTGCATTTGGACTTCCCTACTCATCCCCATGTAGTCTGGGGATGCAAATCCAATTGCTTTTGCTGCAAATTTTAGTGAGTGGGTCCAGAGGAGAGAGGTAATGTGCTTGGAAAATATGTTCCTTTTCAATTGGGATGGAAGAATAGGAACTTCTTATGTGCATCTATAATACTGCAGAGGCTCCAAGCTTAGGGTAGTTTAACTTGTAATGTACAGTGAGTTGTTGCTTTTATGCACGTGTATTGGGCTAAAATATGATCATCAAAATATGAGACAAATTGCTTTCAATTGCCAATAAAAATACTGGGAAGACATTGTATGACTAATTATTGTGTTTTAATGCAGGATGCCCTCCTTCAGATTATGTAGAGGGTCAGTTCTCATCTCTGTTATCCCACTGCAGACTCTGAAGAGGAAAATGCCTTAAATGAGTTTACTGAAGGCAGAGTTTATAGGCCGGCAACCATGATGAATTCTGCGCTAAACAATTAGTGCCACCATTCACTTTTCTGTCTTCATCTGAGAATCTCTTATATCTTTCCAGAGGTTAACAGCGTCTCAGATCATTTCTTTTGTCCCCAACAAAGTGTAAGCCACGGGAGCTGTCTTCATGGGAAACAGGGCATTTTTATTCAAATAATCATGCAGCCTTACTCTACATGAAAGCAAAGGCTTATGCAAGGCTGGGATTTCTTTGGTAATGACTGCTACATAATAGAGCCACCTGGTGATTTGTGTGTTGCATTACTCGGTAGGAAACTTGAGCTCAGAAGCTACTTTAGGGCTCTGTCTGACAGGGACCACACTGGGCAGGTATGTTCAGCTCATTTGCTTCATCTCTGAGTGAGGTCATGCTGACCAAGCAGCGCTTTGAATTTTTCTCACCTGCTGGCAGATGTAAGCAGCAACGAGGAAGAAGCATTCCCCAAGAAACTGTTTGCAGTATATGCATACTGAAAGTTGGCAAATTATGGAAATGAACAGCCAAAGCAATAGCAGGGTGTGTATTTTCCATGTATTGGCTGGCAGGAAGGTTATTACATCTAATACTGTTTATTAAATTGCTGTATGGGTTCTGTTGTCTCTCTCTTGTATTTTTTCATACAGTGAAAGGGTACAGTAATGAACACAGCTGCCTATGAATAAATGCATTCAAATTGTACTGTCTCTTTTTCATTAGAGGCTGGATTTTGGTACCTGATGATCTGCATACATTTCTTTCCAGAGTTCATAGCTTTAAGTATGAGACTTAATTACTCTGCTTATCTGATGTCATCAATTGGATACTCACTCTTCATGTAGAAAGCACCACGATCACTAGGCCTTATGCTGAGAACACTGCAGAGAGCACGGTGGACGTAGAAAGAGCAACAAGAGCAACTTTATCAGTTTATACGAGCTAGAATCAGACTTGGAAAGCAAACCTGAGATGTGAGTGGCTTTATTATGAACATGCTCTTAGGACCAAACTAGCTTTGCTTTGTTGAAACCCCACACCTTTCTGCTATTACATGTGGTCAAATTATGCTAAATTGGCAAAGTTGTATAAACATAGTAATAATATTTTTGCATTCTTTTTGATAAGTGAATCTTCTTTTTCTTCTTCTTTCCTTCTTTGGTGTCTTGAAAATCTTGAAAGAGGAGAAGTCTTTTGGGCACTATGGGACTATGTCTCTTTGGGAGTTTGGGAACAGGATACCAAAGTGTTTGCTTCCTGCAAAGGAATGAGATGGGTTTAGGTCCTGTAGTTATTCACAAGTCCTGTGCCAGCCTGGACAAATAGCCTGGTCTCACAATCTCCTGTAAATGGAAGTTAACTTTTCCTTTTGCAAGAGGGTATCTAGCAATAAAATGAGAAGTATTTGTAAGCATTCATCTGTTAGTCATGGGACCTGTGGATGTTCTTAGAATAAACACCTGTGGTGCTTCCCAAAGTTGTGCTTTCTGATCTCTATGGGAATAATCCCCAGAGGAGTGAAACCGTCAGGATTTACCCAACTTGCAGGAACTTTTAAATAATTAAAGAAGAGTATTTTCCAGTATTCCTTCATGCCGTAACCAGGGGATAAAGTAGAGCATGCAAAATTCACCACCCCTGAATTAACAGGAAAGGAGGTTGTTGTATTTAAGTTATGCATTTTTCTGTAATTAAATGGGTTTCATAGAGAGACTGTTCCTTCTCAAGGAGAAAATCTCTTAATTGGGAATTGTGTGGGGTTAATAAACTACTTAGAGAGGGAGAAGTAGTGTGTGTGTAGGAGAAACCCCAAAACCCATATTGAGTGTCAGAACTCAGCAAATCCATTATCGGAAAGAGCTTTAGCCAAAAACTGATGAGATCAGACTGGTTCTGAGAGCAAGCACTTTCCAACAGGAATGCTTGGAAAGAGTGGGGATGCTGCAGATGAGAATAGTTGACTGTGAAATGCACGCTGAAGGGGAGCCAGTTATATTAAGGAGGCCATAAAAAGCCTTAAATAAATAAAGGTAAGGGTGCGGATTGGGAAGGAGATGGTAGATCTGATTATTTTCTTTCTTTTAAAAGTGCTACTGTGGGGAAATTGGAACAATCTCAGTTTGTGTTATTTCTGCATTTGTGAGGTTGTTCACTTAACCTGTGCAGTGACCTGGAATACTCAATGCCACTGAGACAGAAAGAGTAACTGAAAGACTTGTGATTTCAAGGAAGAATTTTATTGAACAACAGCAGATTTACTTTCCACTTCAACAGTAAGTGATAAGAGAGGAATTATTCAACATGCTTTCTTATTCTGGCCCTGGGAGGTGGTGTAAGTTTTGAGGGCACAGAACATAGTACCTTATATCATGAAAGTAGAATCTATTTCAAAATTAACACAAGTGCTGTGTTTCATAGGCCTGTTTAAGTTTCTCTAGTGTTCCTCTGAAGTTTTTAAGTCATGGTAATGCCTTTTGATGAGACGTTTGGACAGGAGAAAAATGCTGAAGTGATCAAGAGGTGAAATGTGAAATTTACTTAGAAATTTCAGAGGGCAATGGTTTTGGCAGTAAACATAAATGCTTGTTATGATGTGTCAGTCTATATCAGACACTGCTCTTCCTATCTTTCCATAGGCAGATGCTGCTTTTTTCACTCTGTGGATTTGTTAAGGGTTTTGGCCTGCCTTTCTGGCACCCTCAGGCTTCCCATCCACCTGACCAAAAAAATGCACATCATATAGAGTTCACCTTTTCCTGTTAGATTAGATACTCCTGGGTGGTCAACTGGAAGCTTTTTTTCTTCTCCTTTTCTGGGGGGTGGTGGGGCAGGTGGGAAGGAAGGGTGGGAGGCTGAATAGTCCTGATGCTTGGAATTTGACTTCAAAGCTGGTAAGCACGAGGGAAAGGAGCAGAACAGACTGTTACAACAAGATGATCTATTTGACAAAATAAAAAGGCTGATTTGAACAAAACATGCACACCTAAAAGCGCTGCTTATGCACCACGTAGTCTCCACGGGATATTCTGTCCCCATATGACTGATAGTAGTTTGTGTTCTGTGTAGCTCTGTGCATGCAGGAGAGTTTGGATCAAATTTTAAAATTCAAATTAGCTTTCTGCAATTCAGTATTGAATTCATACATACAGTGCTTCTGATTGTGCACTCAGAGATGCAGCATGAAGAAAACCTTTTCTTGTAGAACAGTGATGTGGTTAATGGACCTTTAGAAAGACACTCAAATATCACTGTGATTTAGCCAATTTAATGGTTAAAAGGAGAAAATCAGGTAATCTCTTTTTGGCAAATCTGTTCTAGGTTGTGTGCTGACATCGCTGGTGAAATTTGTGACGATACACTTTAGATTGTTTTAATGAACTCTTGGCTCAAATTTCTGCTTGGTTCATAAGGCTCCAGGCTGCATTCTGCATGCCTGTGTGGCTTCTGTAGGAGGCATGACATCAGTTACACCAGATACGCACCTTCTGATTGTCAGGAGTTGTTAGTCTGTGTTTGAAGATGTTTGAGCAGCCTTAATATATGTCAGTATTTTCTAAAAAGATGTTTTCAGATATTCAGAAAGAGAAAACTTTAAAGTTTGATAGTTTTTACCTTTTGGCTATTAAGTAGGTTGAACATTTTTTTGTTCATACAGTGTTCTCATAGCAGTGCTAATAAGGCATTTTATCTGGTATTGCTAAGTATATCTTTCTTATGTAGAGAACCCCCTGAATGCTGTCTTGCCTGGGCATCTTTTCCTTTACATTCAAACTCGGAGATTGGCAATAGTATGTGTTAAACATGCATCTTATCTGTCCATCTACCCACCCTTCTTTCTAGTTTTTGAAAGGCTAAAGGGATGCATTCTTTGTTAAATCAAAAATGCATAACATTTTGAATATGTGATTATAAATATATATAAGTATATTCATATGCTCAGTGTAGAAGTGAGCTATTCTGTAAGACCATAGATATTTTGTTTTGAAGCTCTGTGAGCCCTGAGTGCTGCTTTGCCAACTTTATCCATAGAAGAGTTAGCTGACCTAGGAGAAACAAGTGCCAGGGTTTGGGTACAGGGAGTCAAATTTGAGCCTAATAGAGCCAAACAGAACAATATAGTAACAAGCTGTGATTCAGTGCATACCGGTTCGTAACTACCTCTGAGAAACCACACTTAGTATGAATTAAACAATACTTTGAAAGTGTCTTATTCTATTTAGTTCTGTAGCGCATAATGCTTGCAAAGGTTAGTTGGTTTGTGTAATGCTAGAAGCTGTAGTCCTTGATCCATCTACTATTCTGAGTTAGCAGAAGAACTGCAATATGTTCATAACTTTGTGAACAGTCTGATGGATGATTTGAATGCCTTGACCATCAAAAGTAGTACAGAATAACCGTGTTGAATCAGGAATCTCTCTAGAGCAGAACTGGATAGTGAAACTAAACTAGGTTGGGTAGTTCAATGATGTAAATTTTCATCCAGTGGAAAGAGAGTTCTTACCAAACAAGTTTTATTAAGAAACAAAGTCCCCAACTTCAAAAACTTGGGAACGCAGCAGAGAAGAATGATACTTTCGTCCAGGTCATGCATTTTTACATTTTTTCCCTATTTAATATGCTAAAGCCTGGAGATGTAGAATTTGGTGCATGTATTGGGCAGGTCTGTGGAGTTACTGTAGGTCTTCAGAACACAAGGGCTTTGGTTTCAGTGTTAGGGTTTTTTTTTTTCTTTAACACTCCTTTACATCTAAAGGCTGGGATGCAAATCCCCACTGAAAGCCAAGAGAAACTTTGATCATAGGCACTGAACATTGGCAGGGGTGTTTGCTGTGGGAGCAGAGCGGGCGTTCTCTTGCAAAGCATGGAAATGAATGCCCAAGAAGAATACTCAGGGAACAGGCTTTTTTCTGTCTTATTTAAATGGGAAAACCCAGCATACTAGCCACCACATTCTAATACCTTTACTTAAAAGTTAATGTATATGTATGGAATACACTGGGGTGCTCTCTTATCCGTTTACTAATTACAGCTGAGATCAGAGTGCTGGCAGGTACCTCTGCTGGGTTGAGGACCTTCCTAAATTAGGGCAATAATTCTCCTTTTTCTTCAAAAAGAGTTCTTAGCTTCTCATTGCTCACTGCGCTGCTTTAGCTTAGCGCAGTGGTTTTCACCTGCTTACTTTCACCATAATGCTTAAAGCTCACACTACAACACAGCTTTATGCTGCTGCAATAGCTGGTTGACTTGCTCCCAGTTTAAAACCTGACTCTTCCTGGCTGATTCTGGTGGGTTTTCTGAGCTAAGACAGCATTGGGAATAGGCCTGTGGGCAGTTTATTGAGAGATGAATTTTTACAAAAGGCTTTGTAAATAGTGTATATGTCTGGATTCTTTCTTCCCAAACTTAAATGGCAAGAAGTTTTTGGTTTGCCCATGTATTATAAGTCAGTAGGTGATTTTCACTGAGTTACTTGTACTTCTCTGCCAATAGAAGCATTTATTCAAAGATGAATGAAGGTATGAAACCAAAGACGCTAAGTACAGCATGCAATACTCATTCAGGTGATGAGACAGGATCAGGACAAAGCTAAAGGTTTCCAGCACTGCCCAGGCATGAATGCTGCTATTCAAGTGTCTAGGTATGACTGCCTTTGAGCTAACACTGGTGCAGATCTGGTAGAACTGACAGCCATTTAATAGGAAGCAATCTTGTTTGATTCTACGTGGCTATTTTTTCTTTTAAAGTAATTTTGAATAGAATTATGTAACAAGTATGCACTCAACAGGGGTTAACATGACCTCAAAGACACCGGTCAGTGCTTGTATCGACAAGCTCAAAAGGAACTTGAAGTGACACTGCGCATGTGAGTAGCATATAAAAATTCCTAATATAAGCCAGGAATTAAAAATTACTGTTGTTTAGTCTTTGGTCTACTTTGGAGTTGTTCATTTACTCTAAAGAGCTATGTCTTCTTAATCAAGAAGTGCCATGAGCATTGAACTGATTTTCTGCTCTGAATGGGGCACCTGTTCCTAGTATCTTCTAGGCAGAAAGTCACCTGCTGCAGTTGATGCAATACACATGCCTAGTTCTACACTGTCTGCGAATCTATACTTAAAGGCACCTTTAGGCAGAACTTTTTATAGTGAAAGGGACTTAACTGGGCAAAATGTGCTAATCTTGTCTGAACCAGGGGAATGGCTTTATTATTTTCATCATTCTCATGCCATAATTATGATCTAGTGTTTTCTCTCCATAGATGAGAACAGTAGCCTTGCCTCTGACCTCCATTAATGTGTATCATAAAAGCTGCTTCTATAATATGCTCCTCAGGAAGACCTCATTCCCTTGCAGCCTGTTCTTTGGATGATCATTCAGGGGAATGTTATAGATTCCCATGAAACTTACCAAATGGATGTGATAACCCCACTGTCAAAGGCAGGCTGCGTGAGCCATTATGGAGCATATATTGAACAGTCTGTTTGTTATTATATAAACTCCTTTAAAATAATATTAGTAAGAAAATGGTTGGATGAAGTCAAACACTGCTGGGCCCTGTTGTAATAGTCAAAATGTGCAACTATTGGAGCTGAGGTTTGGGAAAAAGGAAGCTTTGATTGTAAGCGGTAAAGGATCGAGATGTTCAGGTGTCCTGAGTATCTTGCAATAGGTGCTGGTCCATCCCCGAGTACACTAAAGAAGGAAATCAGAACAGAATGCTGTTTACATGGAGCAACATCTCTCCATAACTGCATGTATTTAAAGTGATTTACACAGCTTGTTTCTACTTCCAGCTGCATGATTTTGTAGCTATTTGCATATACTTTAATATTGCAGAACTTTATGGAGCAGTGAAACAAGTAGCAAGTAGGTACTGAGCAGCGCCTGACAGGAAATGCAGATAAGGGGTCCAGGCTGTACAGACATTCAAAAATAAGAATCTGAGTTTTCCTATCAGCTGTGAGTAAATTGATGGAAGAGTGGCCAAGCTGCTTTGTGTGCTGTGTAGGAGATTTCTTATTGTTACTCTTTTAGTATTTTTCGCCAATGTGATGTCAATTAATCCTAGCTATATATAGCCTTCAGAAATCACGTTACAAGCTGCCTCTGAGTTTCTCCTGGGGTTTGTAATATGAGAAATAAAGTCTTTCTTTCACAGAAATGTTATGAGACAACTTTTTAATTTTTATGTTTTTTAATACAGCAGTTAAAAATGTATAAAGCACTTCCATGTTACTTTGGCATGATTTATTTTCTGAGAACAGAAAATGCAATATGAGTAATGAATCAGGGATTGTATTGACCATACTGTCACTGTGATGACCTATTAAAATCTACGATGTTTTATCATTCTTGTAAATTGGATTCAAAATCTATACATAGCTAAGGATATAGTTTCTAAGTGTTGTGCAAGTAATACTCATATACATGAACAGCAGATGTGTTGGAATTCACTGAACTGTGGAGTAGTTGAGGCTAGAAGTCACCTAAACCACCCCTGTGTTATCAGCACAGTTTTCAGCACAAATCCTGACCAGAGCTCAATATTATCTACTGAGAAGAAAATGAACTCTGTCCCAGCCAAAACCAGCACAGTACCCATTGCTCCCTGCCCTGTCTCTGGGCAGCCTTGGCTGCAGGAATGGTCGTGATGATGAGAATCTGCAGGAGTCCTGAGAAACAGCACTGACATCTTTTAGCTGTACTTCACTGGTTCTGCTTTCTTAATCCATTATTTTCTCCAGACAGTTCTAGTCATAGGCTAGTTGCATTTAATGGCCTGGGCTGTCAATATTGAGTATCCAGACACTAGTAATAGTAACTTTTTCACTAAGCTCTGCATTTCTTGGAGAAGATTTTCTATTGTGGCAGAAGTGCCGGGCATGGAAAATCCTGCTTTGGTAAGTCAGAATGAAGTTACCGTGGAGTAAATCTCATTTAATGCTTTGAAACGTAAGAGCACATTCCTATTTTGATACATACAGACAATAAATCTGGTCTCATGAAGCCGTTATCTGTCTAAGAATAGCAAAGTATAAAGAGAAAGAAAATGAATTCATACTGCATATAGATTTAAGTGGTAGCCCTTTGTGATATCCAGGATCTTTTTTCCTTTACAGTGTAATGACTTCTCACAATTTAACAATAATGGGTTATTATTCTAGAAGGCCAGCAATATTTCTTATAGCTCATGAAGTACTGATTTGTTATGTTTGTTTTTCCTTTCACATGCTTGCTTTACGCTTTGACCCAGAAAATGTGGGGTAAGAACACAGTCCCCTTGGGTATCTTGAATGCACTGGAACATTTTTTAGTTGTTATTGGTAATGTAAGCAGCACCTTTTGCTTAGCTGTGCCCAGATGTTTGTTGTTCATCTCAATATGAAATTTCTCCTTTATTAAAAGCTCTTGATAGCTCTTGTCTTGACTGTGTCCACGTTCAGTAGCTAGCACGGTGGACTCCATGTTATGTGTTGCCCCAGAACGCAGGTAAGCTCAAACCTGGTGATAGGCTCAAGTGATGAGCTTGATTTTGGCACCATCTGGAATTTGCATTGTGCCTGTGATAGCCTTCAGCTAAGGCAGTATTTTCATCCTTGAAAACCAGAATCAAGCTCGCTGCTGATTTTTCAAAAGCACTTGAAAGACTTACTTGATCCATGTTTAAATGCCTATTATCTGAGTTGACTGCCTTACTAGGTATTTAAAAGTCCTGCAAAAAAAGGTGCTAAGTTGTTTAAAGTTACAAACACTTGCATGCCAATGTTTTAGAATCATAAATTCATAGAATAGTTTGGACTGGAAGGGACCCTAAAGATCATCTAGTTCCAACTCCCTGCCTGTTTTGATATCTTGCTTGCTGAGATCTTTGTAGGTCTTTTCTCTTGGGCTCTGCTTTATATAGTTAATGTAGAAAGAACACAAAAGAAAAGCTTTCACGAAATTAACATCTCATATTAACAGTAGGGTAGGGATGTGTTGTCCTCCATGGCATCATCTGCTGCTGATAGTCAGGGGGTTCTAATTACTTTAATGACTCCCATAGGTCCCCTGTGTATCTGCTGGATGATACCTGAGGACACTCTTCATAGGTGGGAGAATAAAGCTGGGGAGCAACCAGAGAATGAACTGCTCTTCTTGCAGGAAAATAATGTTTTACTGAAGGTCTGTGGCGTTATTAGGCCAGACACTTTCTGCATGGAGACCTCACAGTAGCTTTCCAATATTTAAAGAGAGCCTACAAGGATGCTGGAGAGAGGCTCTTCATCAGGGACTGTAGTGATAGGACAAGGAGGAATGGGTTTAAATTTAAACAGGGGAAGTTCAAGTTAGATATAAGGAAGAAGTTCTTTACTGTGAGGGTGGTGAGGCACTGGAACGGGTTGCCCAAAGAAGTGGTAAATG